>CAJNIZ010031224.1:94001-168636 GCA_905231905.1 Symbiodinium pilosum
CGAAGCCCACGCATCAAAAAAAAAAACATTCCAGATTGGCGCACTCCCCAGCAAACAGGCAATACGTTTTTTTGATGCTTACAAAGATTTTTGATGCTTATAAAGATTTTGGTTGATGCTTATGATGTTTTTTTAACCCCTATCCCGGTGGCTTCTGGTCTGACACGATGCCTGCAGATTCTGTGTTTGCCGCTCCAGGGCAAGGAGCTTCTTGTCCCTGGCACACTTGCTTTGAGGGCACGACATCATGAGGTGTACAACAAGCACGAAATTGAAGAAGGTCCAGTTAAGGCGTCTGGCAACTGTCACATGGTTCCAGTATCATGCAATAATCTTCTAGAAGTCGCAGCAGTCCGCAGTCGTTGAACAAATCTTGCCAGCAGCAGCAACGTTAACAACACCAGCACCGGCCGCTTGCACCACAACCAGCCATGAGCGTCTGCCCCCTCCCCCATCCTTCTTTAGCTGCCAGCTCTTACGTATGATGCTGTTGGGCAGCCGCCCTCCACGCGCCTGGAGGCATTCTCGGCCTCCAGCTTCTTGAGCTCCACCTCCGAAACATTCTACTGGGAGCTACTAGGAGGAGCCATGACCACTTGACAGCCCGTCGCCTGATTCAGCCGCAAGGAGTCCATGAGGGCGTAGACCTCGAAGGTTAGTTAATTTTCTGTTGTCCGAATGTTGAGACCCTAGCTTTGAGAGCTCCAGATGCTCTCGAATAACACTCCTTTTGGACTGCTATTTTGATTGCGTAGAGAATGGCCTCAACATCAACCGCGCAAATACGATGATTGTGTAAGCTTCGCAAAAGCGGAGCCGCCCAATCGCTCCTATCTTCAAAGAGCAGAAAGGTCTGAGAATAATTCTGCGAGACCATGTACACATGAAGTCCAAAAAAACGTCACGGACTGTGAGAACCAGCCGTGGCTTGTGGCTTCTGACTTCTGACCCACAAAGAACACTTAGCTGAAGCGTCTTGCCTTGTCAGCCGTTTCGCGACACCTGCGGCAGAATCCGCAAAAACGGTATTGCAATGAGGAAAGCTGAACTCAGACCTGCATGCCCCCGCAAACCTGAAGCATTTACTCCCACGCAAGATTCCCGTGCGACCACCTGTCTGCTGTAGTTCGATTCTCGTCCTGCAGCTGCTCGTTGGCACCTGGGTGCCAATTTGGCATCGAGCCCATTCGTGACTTGGAGTTTAACAACACTCGAGGGCCATGCGCTCCGCGGTGCTAAGCGCCTTCTTGAGCGTGTCCACTTGAACCTGCAACTGCAAGCGCACCACCCGCTGGCACAGGAAAACAGCAGAGAAAAAAAGCAACGGCCTCCAGGGACTCGATGGTCATCTCCAGCTGGCTTCTGGCACGCTCGAACCTGAGCTGTTCAAAGACAAGTCCGAGCACTGCAAAGCTGCCAAGCGTTCCACGGCTGCCAGTACGATGCACAAGGAAAAAGGCTGGCAAATGGCTTTGGCAAAAGGCTTCGCCTTAGCGGTTTGAGGGGTTCCGCTACACACTCGGCCAGCGACTGTGTGCGGCTTTCTTCGTCGCCCTCGAGCTGCTTCCGCAAGGCATCTGAGCATTGCTCCAGATCAACCCATGCAGTAACAAGTACTAGGTAGCGCCGAAACGGGAAAGCGGGAGTTTTGCATCGCGAGCGCTTCGTCTTGTGTATCCCAAACTGTACAGGAGACGCAAGATGTCTTACAATACGACCTCTCACTTGTTTGCTTCGAGAAGTGCTCAAATTGCTTGAGGGCCACTCGGGGAGGTATTCCGGACATGTCAGGGCAAGCTCACAAAACCGGAACTAACTTCCCATTTCTCTGAGCTGGCCTATCTCGGACCTGATGGCTTCCACCTGCAAGCACCACTAGACGCATGAATAGTTCCACCCTTACCACAGGGTCTTCAGAACCTTTCCGCAACGAAGGCAAGAATTTTGTGCACATCACCGGTCCGATATGATGTGGCCAAGCAATACCGAGCTAGAGAGCTGAAACTTGGCCTGCCTCCTCCTGCAGTGTAGAGTTCTCCCCCTTGAGCTGCTGCTCGCGGGTCTCCTGGCGAGCTCCATCTGATCTTCTTCATCCAAGCACTGCTGCGGTCTCCTGCTTGTGGATGCGGTTCATGTACTCCAAGTTCTTCTGCTCCACCACCTGAAGCGCCTGGCCGAGCGCCTCGATGTCCACCTGCGAGGCGGCCACGCAGCGATCCGCAAAGAGCCATCGTATCCGTTTGGAGCTGATGGAGTGGGGCTGGGGGGTGGGGCATGCGGAGCTCTACGACACAAGAGTAGAGAGAGAGAGACAGCGAGAGAGAGAGGGAGAGAGGGAGAGAGAGCGCTGAGCTGCTGCATGTCATGATCTGACACCAAGAGAAGGGCACTGGCGCGCGTACTTTGCTGTAACGCCCACAAGAGAATGGGATCTATGCACTTCAGCCGTGGAGAATCTTCTGCAGACTGTCCTGCACGTGAGAAAGGTGCCAGTGAACCATACTGCTCAAGCTGTTAAGCGGAGTCGTGACGGTCGGCGAGCAATGACTCTGAAACTGTCGAGCTATCAGCACGAAGTCGCTGTCACTCTGGGTCGAGGCAACTGTCCTGTGATGGGCACATGTCACAAGACCCTCAACACACCCTGCCAGTGGATTCAAAGCACAGAACTTGATGTTTAGCTCGCGCTCTTCCCTTCACAGAACCATGACACTTCAGACCTCAAATGTAAGTTTGCTTGCATGCTCCAGACGGAGCAAAGTCAGCTGCCTGCTCATGATGCAGCCCAAATAACCTCGTATAACATCCCAACAAACGAACTACCTACTGCCGTTTTGCGGCCGGCACTCATGTCAAGCTCCAACCAGTGCAAGTTGAAATCCCGCAGGCTGACATGAACTTGATGGTTGCTCGACATAACAAAAATGGTCTGTGATCGACAAGCCTGGCTAAGCCTCGCCAAGGCAGACTGCTTTAGTGACCCGACATTTTTTGAAGCCCCCCGATCGGCTCTCCTGGGCTGTGAGCTCGTCGGATTCGTCGGTGCTGTTGGCTCGTAGGAGTACCAACTGCCGGCGAGGCTAGTGGCTATCCGTCCTGAACATATGAGGCACCTTTGGCCTTTGGCAAGCAGAACTAGGTACTAAGCATGACCTGTCCAGCGAGCATGATGTAGTTGGTCGCGCATTCGTGCGCCTTGAAGAGCCATCATTGCCTTAGATCCAGCTGTGTTTGGAAAGTCGGCGGGCTAATGGGTTTGCTGAAGTGATCTCGTCTGCCAAAAATCGGTCAACATCCACAATTTCCTGTTGGCAACGGCAATTTTGGTTGATGTTTGAAAGCAAGCTGGAGAAATAAAAAGCCGGATATAAATATTTGGAACTTAGCCAGACACAGGCGCTTTGCACGCTGAGCCCTTGACTTTCTTCAGCAGGGATGCCAGCCGCAAGGAAATCTGAAGCAAGGACTGTTTGAACTTACCTTGGCGGCCGCAGAAAGCAGATGACAAGCCATATAAGATCCTGAGCTTTCTGCGCACGAAAGCCTCATAATATTAGTGAGTAACACTGCAAATAAAAACTAGTTTTCATCATGATACTAGATGCAAATCGCTTCAGCAAACTCACAAATCTAATTGACTTCTTTATCCTAAGCAGTCTTGATTATTATTGAAATCTATCCAGGGGATGTACATTAAACAGTGACATCACGCCATTTGCTGAAAGCTTCGCCAATACGATAGATTGGTTTCAATACAATGGGCTGAAGGCTCTGGCGCCTGCATGGGAAAATCCTAGGATCGATACAACCTCCACTTTATTAGAGCTGCATCAAAAACATTATGCGGAGCCCTATATAACCTGCATTAGAACACGTATCCCAACCCATAATATCTGAAAGCATATCTATGGCATATCTAAATCCGTGTCTCGACTCTCTTCAAACCTGTATAAACCACAAATTGTCAGTGTAAGTCGTATCGGTCTTTCATATCCAGGTAGTTTCAAGACCATATCGGGAAAGTCTTTGCTTAACCACCTTCTGTGTTAACTTGGTGGGTCATGGGTTTAACGCATTGGCTTAATGGAAAAAGGGGCCAATTCTATCTTGTACGTTGTGTAAACGGACACGTTTTTCCCGAATGCGCAGCAGAAGGGTTCTCGATTTGAGGTTGGGGGTCTGGGGGGTTGGGAGTTCACGCGAAATCCCTGCGGAGCGTTCGCTAGCCTCCGCAAGCGTCCGCGGCCGAAAATCATCGCGAAACGCAGAACCTTCGTCGCTTTTGGACTCGCGTTGCGTCTTCGCGATTCAAAAGTGTCAACCATCTTTGGGATCGGGGGGGTCGTGGTCGCGAAACACAGAACTGAGAGAGGGGAGGAGAGAGGACAGAAGAGAGAGGAGGAGAGAGGAAAGAAGAGCGAGGAGAGGAGAGAGGAAAGAAGAGAGGATACAAGAGAAGAGGAGAGGAGAGAGGAAAGAAGAGAGGATACAAGAGACGAGGAGAGGAGAGAGGAAAGAAGAGAGGATACAAGAGAAGAGGAGAGAGAAGAGAGGAGAGCAGAGAGAGAGGAGGGGAGAGAGGAGAGAGGATGACCCCGGACCTAAGTCTCCTGCTTGGTTTCGCCTGATTATGATCGCGGTGCACGTGTCAGGTGTCTGCATTTGGATTCGTGGATCCTATCAGGTTTAAACCTGCACTTCACCTAAATGAAAAACTCTGTCTGTTAGTTGGTGAAGCCCTCTCGCCGATTTGAATATTTTTCTAGCCAGAATTAGAGGTCAATTTTTGCATTCAAATCGGTTCAAATCCTCTGGCCTGTTCCAAGAGTTTAAAGATATTGAATAACAGAACTAGGTAGCATCCCCAGAATTCGGCATGCGAAACAATACAATTTCAGTGCGACTTTCAGCTTACAGTATCCCTGCAGCTGGGGACACGACATTGTTGGAAGGTGCTTTGGATTTGAAATCTTAAAACTGTATAAAGTTTGAATTCGAATGGAAGATGTCGAAGCGTTTCGAACCCAAAACATATCCAAGATGTAATTTGGGGCCTAAGGTTTGTGTTGCCAGGATTATGCTGCCGTGTATCCAACTGTGTATCTGTTATGATGTTATCTGTTCTGTGAGGAAGGGCTTCCCTGAGGATTAGAGGATCAGTTGTTGTAGGGAGAACTGACCTAGTGAGAAGTTTGTGGTACACAAATGCGTGTGTGAAAATGATCAACAAAAACACAGCGGCCACGTTCAGGCCCGAAACCCCGTTTTATGGCAGCTTTATTTGTTCTGCCCCTTCCTTGACCTTACTCTGACGTTGTTTACTCTTGCTCCCTACTCTCCTATTTCCTACCGCTAGTCCTACTACTCCTTCTCCTGCTTCCTTTTTTCTCCTGGCTTTACTCTTGACTCGACGACTCTTTGTTCTCTGAATGATACTTGTCTTACTTTTGCTTCTCTTGCTCTTGCTTCTCCTATTCTTACCGTCTACTCCTACTCTCCTCTCTCATCTAACTCGAACTTTTGCTCTTACGCCGGTTCTTACTTTTGCTGCGCGAAAAATGCGGAGATTAGCCTGCCCGAAGCACAAAACAGTGGGACAAGTTCCTCATAAATCTCTGGTTTAGGCCGAGCAGCTCCACGTCCTTCATGAACTCCACGAGCTTGGAGCGCACGCCCTCGACAAATTTCTACACGCTGAGGGAAACCGAAGAGGAGGAAAAAAGGATGAAGCAAGGCTTGCTTGAACCCTGGGAACTCTCCAGACTTCAATTCCGCCTTGGGTTACTTGGTGCAGAGTTTCAGACTAACAAACATAATACGACGTCGGGAAGGCCTCTGGAATGTCCAGATCCTCACGTGCAAGTGCCACCTCAGCCGTCATTTCGTGTGTCAGACGGCTGATATCACAGCTCCTGCCACTCTGGTGGCCTGGATCTCATCTGAGGAGACACGGCCATCGCCTTGGTAAGATCTCGAAACTGGCATCAGGCAGGACCCAAATCCGGTCTTCAACAAAATTATCAGTCAGATTGAGGCGTCAGCCAGAAACATCCATCTGTTCGAGAAGGCCATCAAGCAACTTCATTTCCTTCCAGGATACACTGCCTGGCTACCCACGCAGCCAACAAGGCCCAGCAGGACCACGTCACACAAAAAATCAACACAGTAAACGAGTCATCATTCCGCTCATGGTCCAATCTAGAATTATGATGAGTTACATTACAGCAGGAAGATCGTGCCTGAGTGTTTTGGCCTAACAAGACATCGGAAGCCTCGTCATTGATATCCCCATCTTCCTGAAAGAATTCCATCCACTCCTCGGATGTCTGCGGGCAAGCTGGACAGCATACCGCATGCAGCACTTCAGCACTCGCAATGCTAAACTCAGCGAAACAGCAGCTTGCTCTCCGTATGAGTTTGCCAAAGACAACTCAAGGCAATTAGCAGGAATCATCCACATTCATCCACTGAGCACAGCCACATCTTTGGTGAAGCCATCGCCATCGTCACCGTCCTCTGCCTCTGCACGCACAACACCTACTACCGTGCGCACAATCAGTCACACAAGCTCACTCCCCAACCGAAGCTCCACCACCCCCAGGCCAGCATAGCAGCGGCTGAGACACATCCTCACAAAAAAAGCACCCGTCCTTGCAAGGCAGTTCAGCAGTGTGTTCACTGAGCCCTCACATAAGCCTCTGCCAAAACGCGCTCAAGAAGCAACAGCTTGACCAGCATGACTGCGAGCGCGGGGACAAATGTTCGTAGCATGCAAGCTTCCGAGCAGAAGGTCTTTTCTGCACATTATCTGTTTGCCACCAAATCCAGCCCAAAACAAACCCCCACCCCCTCTCTCAATCAGCGGCCTGCTCCTCCTCCTCCTCCTCCTCCTCCTCCGTGTCTTCGGCATCCTCCTGCTCAGCTGCGGCTGGACTTCTGCAGGCCATGCAACTCCTGACTGAAGCCCACCTCGTCTGCAACGGCACCCTGCGCGCCTGCGGCATCCCCCACATCCTCCAACATCTTTGCCTAGCGGGACAGGCCCCTGTATCTCAACCACTAAGCACATTGACCAACAAATGCTTAAATCAAAGACAAATTTCATCAGGCAGCTGGACGCCCCACATACAGCATCAATTCTAAGGCTAACCTCCCAATAAAGAATCCCCCCGGATCTTGTTCTGCGTTGCTTGTTTACAGAGGGGGGGGGGGGTCCCGATAATGCACGAGGGGGTTGGGGTAGGACTAGGTACTGCAGCTCGTAGTACTAGTAGTACAAGTGGAAAGAAGTTTATTAAAAATCGGGATATTTTCAGGCGAACATTATTGCCACCCCTTCATTATTGCCGATGGACCTTGTTGACGCCTTTTCTGGCTCCGAACTTGTTAGCAAGAAAACCTTATCTTCTGGGAGTTGGCAACAAAATACTAGTTCCACCCCCTTTAATGCCTTTCCGACCCACCACGCCAAATCCGGATTCTGCATGAGGGCATTGCACGCTTCACCCATCTAGGTGTTTAGTGACGATCTTTTGCAACGCATGGGCTCAGCAATGGCTGATTTCTCGTATGCCGGAGCTACAAGTTATCTTGCTGGCAAATTCTTGCTCTTGGAGAGCCGTCAAGTCTCGGAAGCGTAAGTAATACTTCCACAAAGCACAGACTGTTTTGAATTCCAAGGAGCAACAAGCCCTACATGCGGCAGCAAAAGGACAAGCTACGGGCAAGCCTTACAAATGTACGAAGTATTTATCACCAGGTGCATGAAACTTGGAAGGGCGGGATATTGAGAGACGGAGATTGCAACGGATCAAACAGATCAATCCACTGCTGAGCTATGACGAAGCAAACCGGCGCGCACGTGGCAGCCTCGTCAGCTGTAGTGCAGCCTGGCGAGTCCGTCGCTGAAGGTACCGAGAACTCTCTCGCAGCCGTCTTGCTTTGAGCCTCACCAGAGACGCCTGTTGACAAAAACATGTAGCAATTCAGACCTGGCCTCCTCCATGTGTGTGTTCTCGTCTGCAGCAGCCTCCTGCATTAAAGGCTGAGCCCTGATTTCATGCAACTCATGACTGAAGCCCACCTCGTTTGCAACGGCACCCTGTACACTTTTCGTTTCCCCAACAACCTCCAGCATCTTTGCCTATCGGGACATGTACTGTCACTTGCGTGACACACGCTGCGTTTGCACAAGAGGGCTGAAACAAGCTCATTGTTCTCCAACGAATGTCAGCTTGGCACGACACACGCTTCAAAATGAACATGTCAAAGACCCTCGGGCAGGCAGACGCCAGAATACTTCGACCTGCATCACATTCCGAATGGTCCCCACCTCTGTAAAGAATGCTGCGACAGAAAACGAGTCAGCAGCTACTGCCAGAATCAGCTTCAAGGTCAATTGGACAAGAGGTTATCAGGCCTTGTACCGTTCCACTCGCGCACGTCCCTGTCCAGGCAAGCAGGGCTCTGGCTCTCTGCTGAAAAAATCCCGTTGGCCATTCAGCCTCCGCTCCAACGGGCGCATGCCCTGCAGCATCCAGCCAGAACTCGATCTCATCCGCCTGCCCGACGAGGTGAAACTTCTTGAGGCTATCGTCTAATGGATGCCCGCCTTAAGATCATGCAATGGGTGTACTCTGCACAGAATGCAGGGGCTTCTGCAAGCTTCCATGTTGCTCACCAGTGGACTAGACTCCTCCCACCTGCCTGAGCGGTAAGGGAGTCAAGGCGGGCCTTCCGCTCTGCCTGAAAGGGACGAAGCTACAAGCGTGTCTCGCCTGATTCCTGTTGTTGTACGCTACTCAGGCTGTATCTCTCTCGGACGGGAGTCATGACCACGCTGAAAGATAACCAACAACCTGGCACCTTCAACAGTGCCCCATACGGCACAGATACATTACCCGTGCTCACTGCCAAGTAGGATGCTAAGAGGGTGACAAGATGTGATAAGACTCGTACTGGACTGCTCAGTTTGCAGAAGTCTCCGGCCTTGGTGGCCTCCAGGCGATCCGCCTCCAAATTCATGGATTCGGCCTCCAAAACCGGTAGACGGTCTCTCTTGTCTCATGACGACCTAGGATTCACCGTGAAGCTCTCAGGCTGAACATTGCTGAAATTGCGTAGCCACTTCGAGGTCACCATAAAGTGCCCGCATGTGCCCGTAAATTTTGCTGAAGGTCATTGACTGTTTCACCTGACCTCTATAAGAGGAGCAAGATTCGAACCCCAAACGTCAGTGTCCGATCAGCCGGACACAAACCCTCAAGCCCACACATCGAAAACGGCACCTCCATGTTCCGCAGCTCAATCCTGGGATGTCATCCAACCCATCCACTTGACAGTGTAATGAAGCACGTTCCTGATTGAAGCCTTTGGCAGTGGATGCAGCTTCAGATGTAGGTTCTAGCTTCCCCGTATGACATGCTACGACATGGCAACAATGCCACGCAGACCACTAGCGGCTTTGGCAGTGGATGCAGCTTCAGATGTAGGTTCTAGCTTCCCCGTATGACATGCTACGACATGGCAACAATGCCACGCAGACCACTAGCGACAAAGCACGTCATGTGTCACTACTTAAACTTGAACCCCAGCAGAAAACTGAGTGAAGTGGAGCTCCGACCACTCCACACAAAAGCGTCCCTTTCTCGATCCCTTTCATACCCTAAACACGATGATCTTTGGCACGGACGTTTCTGTTCCAAGCCCCAGCTGCTCGTTCGCGTTGACCACGATCGTTGTCTGCAGCTCTGCAAGTTCTTGCTCCATTCGGTGGATCTCGTCCTGTCGCAGCTGGCCGCTGAGGGTTGGGTGGCAAAACCTACATGCTGCAACATGCTGCATTCTGGCATTCTGGCATTCTTTCCAGTTTTTCTTGCATGGCTTGGAGCTCAATGCAAACAGCTGACGACGAACTCCTCAACGTAGGGCAGCTGTGCCATCTGTGCCCGGAGCTCAGCAATCTCGGCGAGCTGTGCCTTGCAAACGGGCTACATGTTCAGAATAGCTTTCGTGACCCCACTCTCGCCTCGCCAGCTTTCCGTAGGCGCTCCAGGAGCGTGGTTGGAACCTGAGGCTAGACACGGGCCATCTTGTTCTGGATGCTGACTGTGGATGCTGCTAAGGAAAGCCGGATATAACGATCGCAAGAACTCGAGCGTTCACATTGTCAGTGGGAGTCTACGCTATTGATAAAATGTTCTGCCAGTGACAGATTGCCAGAGCGTGTTATTGTTCAGAAGTCTACAATGAGGACATCTTCGCGGAGGCCTCCACGAAGTTCTCGTCGCCGGTGGCCAGAATGGCTTCCCATGGGTCTTCCTGACGGATTCAAGTCATGTCGTCCATATAAGAAGGGTGTGGCTGGCACGCGTCAAGGGCGCGCAGCAGAATTTATTGTGTGTGGCATGCCTATTGCACCTCCTTGCCTTCGAACATGAGAGACTGCACTCCGAATCTTCCAACTGACATGAGACTGCTCAACAAGATTGCCCAACCTGTGGCGCGCCGAGCACCGAAGAGCCCTTGCAAGGTGTTGATGAGCAGAACTCAAAGGGGCAAGATGTTCCCTGGGCCTGGGCAGGCGACAGTCCTGGGCGCAGTGGTATTCCAGGGGTGGGCTTCGGCTGCGGGCCTGCAGCTGCGGCACTCCAGAAAACTTGACCCGAAAAAACGCGAAGCTTGCTTGAGCTTGCTTGTGCTGTCTCAGCCTTCACCGGCCCCAGCGCTCCCCCATGCCTCCTGGGCGGAAACTCATCCAACACGGAGAGGCCACATGTCAACCATTGTCACCAGGCCTCCTCGGCCCAACGTAACAGCCTGGAGGCCTTGCAGCACAGGCAGGCGAAAACCAAAATTGGTGCAGCTCGTCGTGGCATCTGGGTGTACTTCAGGCGCAGGCTACTTTGAAAACTCTTTACCCGTAACATCTCTCAGCATCTGTCAGCAAGGCTGAAGTGGTGCGTGCCAGCCTGCCTCGCGCTCTAGATCTGGCGCCACCTATCGAGTGCCCAGAGGCAGGTCGCTCTGTCATCTGATGCTCGGGGCTCATTCAGGTACGGTCACGCATGCGACGTGTTGCTCTATTCAATCTGGCAAGGGGCCACTGCCTGCCGCGGCCAGCGGCGTTCCAGCATGGAAGCATCTCCGGCCATGGTTGCGCGAAAGTCCCGATGGCAAGGTGAAAAATTCGTTTGATATGCCACGCATGTCTGCAGTAGTCTTGTGGACTAGCAAGAAGAGTTCCGATCTCCTTCCATTTTCATGAGGGCTGTTGGGCGTAGGCGGAGCTGGAAGCATCTGACAAAGAGAAATCTTGAGAGGAAGAAAGCGGTCTTTTCCTGGGCCTCATTGGCCTGGCCAGCACTGGAAGCCTGTCTTGGAGCCTCGCTTGGAGCTTCGAGGAGCTTAAATGCATGCTTCCAAGACAAGCGCAGCCTAGCGCAGCCATCGCGCAGCTTATGGAGCCCTATTTGGTGTCCAAGGATGCCAGGCCTCTAGTGTCACGTCACTATCCAGGTCATGATCCGTGTTTGGCCTTGTCTGACCTCTGGCTGTTTGGACCCCAGGAAGGGTCAGGGGGTGACGCAAAGATCTCGTCTCGAGGCCAGCTCTCGAATTTCAGACAGGGAACCTACAGCTTTCGGCCGCCTGAAGTGCTGTTCCAACAACAACTTGGAAATCCAACTGCCACATGATTTTAGACTCGGCTTCCTCCATTTCAGCTCTCAGCCTGCATGCTGCTTGGACTTCAGATGCCAAGCTGATGCATCAATGCAAGGTGATGCTGTATCGATTAGGCTTGGAACTGAACGGCACGTTTGCGTCACTCCCAGAAGCTCATGCACATGAATTCTGTAGGCAGGGATGGGAACTCCTCTTGTGAGGCAAATCTTGCGGCTTGCGTCATGGTTTAGCGTAGATGCTACGCACAGGTCACTCGTAGAGCAGTTCCCAGACGTCGCCGGCGCGGCAAGATGTCCATCTTGCCAGGTCAACGATAATTGGAATCACCGGGGCGGGAAGGGAAAGAGGATTGCGCTCCCCAATGCATGGCAGGCCAAGGTAGTACAGAAGAATGTGGGATCTGCTTGGACTCACTCCCCTTCCCCTCACACCCCCATGACTTGCACTGTACAACACAGACATGATACTAAATATGCCACGTTAGGCCAGCACGGAACAGCCTTTTCACACCAAAGTTCCAAATCCAAAGTTCTGCAAATACCATCAAGAATGGTTTCTGCAAGAACTCTTGGTGAGCATTTCGGCTGCCGAAGGGCTACACCTCTGCCTCCTCGGCCTGGAACAGTCATAAAAAGCTGTGAGCTGCGCACGGAGACATTCTCGCACATCTCGGATTTGTTGCTGGGGATGGTTCCACACATGCTGATTATTTTTGTTGGAGTTGCAAGTACCAGATACCCTTGCATCAGAGACAGATCTCAAGCAGTACCTGAGCCCTATTTCCAGCGGCCTGCGCATGGTACGCGGCGGCAAAACCCACCCGCGGAGCTCGCGCATCGAAGACGGTGTAGTACCTCTGCAGCTCGCAGCACCCTGTTGGGTAAAATGAGAAAGTGGTTTCCTGAAAGACTATTGGCCTCTGCAGGACCGGCTCTCCAAGGATCAGGGTCTTGGGGTGCAGCGGCTCCGGGAGATCGATGTGCATGAGCATTGGCACCTCTCAAAGAAACAAAGCCGTGTGTTCCATTCTCCCAGTAGCCCTGTCGGTCATCCTAAGCTGCAACCGCGCAACAAGCCTGCCCTCAGCCTGCGTCAGGCATGCCCTAGCCCCACATCCTAACGATGATGAGGCTCGTGCGCAGCTTGGGGCATCGGGCTCTGCCGAAGCTTGGTCCGCGGCACCTCTTCTGTCTCAGACAAAGGGAGATTTCAAGCCTCCCTTCGTTTGTTCGGGGCTCGGCGGAGAATCAACAGCCTCAAATCAGAAAAAGCACCTATAGAAAATCTTTCATAGCTATCCACCATGCAGTGCTGCAGCTCAATACGAGAATGTAGGTTGACTTGTACTTCCTCCCAAAACTTGCATCAAAAATCTGACTCAATGAGTGAGCAAGCGTGGCTGCTCGACTGCTTTCGATGTCGTGGGATGTCGCAAGACAGTGCAAGGGAAACGTGAAAACTCACACGGGTTCAATGAAAAACTGAAGCAAAGCACCGGCGCCTGCTGACAGCCTGTTGTTGCTGCTAGCGTTGCTCTGCACCTGTTCTCGGCAACATGAATGGATAATGAAACATGGGCCATGCGTATATATCTCGCCCCAGAGCTACGGGCTTGCGAGTTTGCACTCCAAGCTACATGTGCCTATATTGGGACATGCATGCTACCCAAACATGTCAAACTTGCCAACAGGCCCTTATACTGTAGAACTGTTCCCTTTGCGGGCTCCTGCAAACCCGACCACAACCTACAAAAGACCAAATTGGGCCGGGCAGCCCACGGCAGCCCGCTTCGTTTTCATGCTAGTCATCACATGTTGCAAATGAATCCGAAACCGTACAAAAGATGCTATTCACTTTCTCGACGATATTGTTTTGCAAATATTGAAAAACAGTACGAAACATACGAGTGATTTATTGCTTCAAGCCCTGAAATGACGCGAAGCCGTACAAATTACAACGTTGCCGGCACCTTTCCTGGTTCTGAGCATTCCGCATGTGATGCTTTACGCCACCCCACGCCTTCGCACAATTATGCCAATGTAGATTCCATACAATGCAAAGCCAACACAATTTATGCACGATTTTGCAAGTGCATTTCAATTTTTTGAAATTTTCTGCGATCTGCTGACACATCGTCCTCCCTGCTGCGAACCCAATGGAAGAATGACGGCATTCACAATCACATTTACCGTCCCATGGAACTAACTTTCGACCGGACGGAACCCCAAGAGGGAAATAAGGTTGCGAGCGACGTTGTCCATTGTTGTGCTGCAAGCCTTCAGCCGGCATCTCCAGAACGATAAGAGCACTATGCTGTCCCGGACATTTTATTCGTTCAAATGCTTGCGGAAATTACAAATTGTGCTTTGGCAGGCAATGATACAACTGATGAACCGGTGGACCACCTGACCGGGCATCTGGGCATGGCAAGCTCTAGCGGAAACAACAAGAAGCAAAAGCTAAAGGACCACACCCCATTCAGAGCGATAGCGCACCGAGTTCACCGCAAGTTGCAAGCGCGAGGTCTTCTCGGCAAGCAGCCAAGGGTTCACTGAGGTGAAGCAGAAAGAATGCCAACCATCAAAACTTGCGCTTAGGGAGGGTGACGAAGGCTTGGAAGCAGGGCGCAAACTGGCGTGTGCAAATGTTTCATGAAGCGGCGGAGCGCGAACGGCCTCCGCGTTCCAATGTGCCTGAAAAGCTGCCATCTGGCGTCCCAAACAGCCTCCACGTCACCCCAAAACAGCATTAGTAGAGACCACTTGTCATACCTATTTGCGAGGCACACTAGGACACCCCCGAAAACCCTCCTGCCGTGAAGTCTGGCCTGCAAAACACGGCCAAATTTGACCATTTTTGAGTGGTGTCCCCTCCCCAACTCTGTAGCACACGTCAGCAAAGCTGGGTTCAAGACTAAAGCTTGAGAAGCTTTCAAAACTAAGCTGCCACACCAAAATCAAACAAATATGTTTGCCTTGCACGGCTGTCCGAGGATCCATGTTTTGGCCCGCGCAAGCACAAGACTCACGAAGACAGAACCGGGCAAACACTGACAACAAACTAAGCGATCGTTCGACCTTATCTTAAAACATCGGGGCCGGCTGGAATATCTGCCACCAGCTCAACGGTAGCTAATTACTGCGTTCCGAAGGTGTCCAATTTCAACATTCCGACACGCATAATCACCACCGCGTCCGACGTTAGCCAAAGCTGCCGAGGCCGCGAGGCCGTAGGCCAGGCGCCGCCATGCGCCGCCACCACGCGTGCGCGTCTCGCAGCGCCCCGCACTAGGTCAAGCACCGCAGGTGTAGGGCCAAAAGTAGGACGGACAAAAGCACAGCGAGGGCATCAGTCATGGGATTTGCCACGTTGCCCGATTCATGCAGTTGCAAACAAAAGCCCCATCGTCACACTTAATAGCCCGACAGGAGAGAGACTAAGAACCCTGCACTGAACGCAATATGATTCCATCGTTGCGCGTCGCTGCCGTCACAGACATTAGCTTGCGAAATGTTGACTGACGTTCGCATTACCCACAGAGGAAAAGAAGGGGAAAAGACCCCTGAGCTCACTCACGTGTGCCACATGTGATGTGCTTCAAGGCTTCAGAAGATCTCCGTGGCTATTCAATAAAATGCTGTATACATCCTGCTAGGGTCGCAACCAGAGCCACAGAGGGGGGCAAAAGCCGTTGCACTGCCACGACCGAAGTAACCAGCCCCACTGTCCAGGCACGGGAAGAAAGACCGCTTTGTGTGCCCGAGTGCAAATCAAATCATGAGCATTGGCCAGTGCCGCCAGACTCAGCTTCCGAGTTTACTTCCAAAGCCCCATCTTGCGCACGGAATCGCGTGCCTGCTCAAATGACCGCAAGGTGACGGCAATGCTCAGCAAAGCATGAAGAAAATGCAGCCGTTCCCGCCCTTCGATGCACGGGTACTTTTGCAACAGGGTGGACGTGAAAGCTGCAGGTGTTAAGCTCAGCAAGTAGTTCTGGCGTGTCGTGCGGCAGTGCAAGAATCCGTGCAAGCACGTTGCTTGGCCTCTTGGCCGCAAACATAAGGCCAGAAGGTGACACCTCAACACGGTACCGGGGACCTCAATACTCCGAAGAAGGTGTGAAGCACCCACTGATGTCGCACCCCCAACGGATCAGGGGGTTGACCGCCGTTGCCTGCCCACGAGTGCCCAAGTAGAAACAGATGTGGCAACAATGCACAAAAACCAAAACCCCACCAACAAAATCTCACTGAACACCGGTTGGTCCGCTATGTAGCATTCCTGGTAGCTGTCAAAGTAATCATACCGGATTGGGCGTGCAGGTTGGTTTGATGGCACATGCTGAGCTCACACTGCAGACAGCTGCGATGAAGACGCGGCTATCAACCAAAGACCGCCTTCAGCTGTTTTTGTGCACGCCCCATGCAAGGGGATGGATGTGCACTCTCGGAGAAGAACGAGAGCTTTGCTGCAACCGCCGAATAAGCATGAAGTGAGCGTGCCACGGAAGCTTCCCAGGTTGCAGAAGACGATCCAGGATTTGCAGAAAGTGTGGCAGGCATCCACACATGTCTCGGATTAAGTCTAACATCCAAGAATCGTGACACACGTGGAGCCCTGAGAGCAACTCGCTGATGCTATTACGAAATGCATACATCGCAGCTCAACTCCTAGAATGCACATGCGCACTGCACGCGACAAAAAGAAGAGGTTGCAGGCAAGCAATCACGTGCAACCAGTGGTGGTGGGTGGCAGCTGAGATGGTGCTGGCCCCTCGTATGCATGACAGTAGCAAAACAGCGTAGTTGGCGTCTTCGATGCAAGCTCTAGGGCTGACTCCGCAGGTCAAGGCTCACAGCCAACCTGTTCGGCCCTGGGCCAAACGAGAGCTGGCCCTTCCCTGAAAGCGCTGCTATGCTTCGCTTCTGCTCCACTAGCTGTCAGCTGCACTTTATCCCCAAAGTTGCCAAGCAAACGGACTGGAGATCCAACGTACAAATCTTCCTGACTCTGCACCTCCGACACTTCCGTAGTGACGGCCGTCTCATTGGCCTCCCCAGCACCAAGGCCTCAGGAATCGAGCGTAAGCGAGCTTGCCGTGCAGGACCACTCTCACTGCTTTGTCTGAGGTTCTTGCCCTCATCGATAAACTCCAGACGAGCTATGTCTGAGGGATCAAGGATAACCTTGCACACATTGCGGCTGCATGCAGCATGAACTTCTGGGATGCGCCAAGGGGCTGTGAAGTTGCCGAGGTCAATCTCCAGCCTTGGCCCTGATCCACGGCAGCTGCCTGTTTCAAAAACTATCACACCGGAGGCCAACAGGCAATGCCTGATCCACGCTAACCAGTTTGGTGCACGCACTTGTGGGTCGACAAACAGATAAGATGATACAGCAACAGTGTGAATGACAAGCTACACATGGAAAGGGCAGTTTGCTGGAGAAAGACGGATTGAGTAGAAAATCTCATTGAGTCAAAAATTAAGTTGTCTGCTGATCAGACTGCGTCAGTCAATGAAACTGTAGCAAACTGCCTTAACCTTGCCACTCCGTGTTGAAGTGGCGACAAGCCGCTCTATCATACCGGCCTGAGCCTTCCACACTGTTCTAAGTCGACTCATTGGCTGTTAAGAAGCCGTCTGAGTTCGGAGTCCATTAAATTTCAAGATCAAAAAAAGAAAGACTCATCCGAAGATGGCTGACCACTTCGGCCAGCACAGCTTCAAACTTGTGATCTCCATTGGATTGAGCTGCGTCAGTTTGCCGTACCTGAGATCTAGAAAACAGATTGCCACTCAGAAGGCTCTGTAAACTGTCACACTTCAGGCTTGAATGAGCGTAGGTGCTTTCTTTCACAGCCTTCTGCCACTGACTCAGCCCAGCAAGGAATTCCTGGCAGTCTTTTCCACAAGTCAATCCATAGGACAAGCCCAAGCAAACCCTAGGTGTTTCTCGAGGCGTGTAGAAGAGGTGACCGCCACACTGTCCACACTGCTTAGGAATGCCGGGGAGTGGGCTTTGCCTGGCTAGGATGAAGCAACTCAGAGAGGAAGAGCAAACCGAGAAAGCACTTGAAGCTCCTGCTGGTCGATCTTGCCAGTCCGGTCTTCGTCGAACTCTTCAAGCAAGAAGTCCTCGGGCAACTACGGATGAAATCTCCGTGAGGAAACAATGCATGTTCGCTCGCTCAAACATCACAAAGGAGATTGCCCTCAGATGCAGCCACGTCCGTCATGAAATTATCGTCACCACTCCTACGCATAAGGTATGTGCTGAAGCATTGGATGCCATGCCTACTTTTGCAATCATCCGTCACAGGCGAGAGGCGATGTCGCTTTGGCTGATGTCCAGGCCGCGGGAGGCCGAAAGGAATTTAAGCAGCTCTGGGATGTCCTCCTGTTCACATCACTAGGAATGGGAGAGGCTGTAGCTTAGACTGGCTCAACCGACGTCCAGGTTTGGAAGATGTTTAAGGCCTTCACATTCATAGGGCTATGGTGAATGCTGAGATGAGGGCTCACACAAGTCTGAAACGTTGCCTTGGTGATGACGCCATCCTGATCCAGGTCATACCTCTGTGATGCACACAGCTCATCACATCAAACGGTCCGTTCCAGCTAATTAAGCAGCCAGCATCCACAAGAACAGTTCAAGAAATGGTCTGTGGCAAGATGCGAAAGTTAGCATAAACTGCCGCATGAACGACTCTTCAGCTAGGTGTCACCACGCTGTAGATCGGCACCACCCTCTCTCTTCCAGCAATCTTCCGTTGTCTTCTGACGATGTATAACAAGTTTTTTCGCTGCTACTAGTGAGGATTGTCAGAAAAGATAAACAGAATGAAGGATCTATGCAGGAGACACTCAGTCAAGACCAAGTCAAGACCAGGGTCATGGAAAAAACATCGAGTTTGCATTCGTCGTCGCAGCCGTCCAAGGCCATGATAGCACGCTTCTTGATCTCTTGCCTTAGCTCCTTAGGGAATAGAAGAAAAAAGAAATGCAAATTGATTGGCTGCTCGTGGCACTGTAAGGTCATACACAGTCAACGCTAGGTGTTCAGATTCGCTAGACTACCAATCTGTGGAGGAGGCCTTTGAATGTATTGTTTGGCCTGGGTGCTGTCGGCGCTGGATAATGTCGTCAGCCACAAGAATAGACACGCGGGCGATCACAGATGCGTAGAGTGGGACTCCTGGATGAGGCAAGAAAGCAATCCAAAGGAAATTCAAAAAAAAACGAAGACGATGCTGTCACACACCCTTTTGAGCCTTCTGTCTAGCATCCGGAAAGGCTCTCGACATCACAGCAGCACTTGAGATACAGACTGCAGTCCTGCAGTCCTGCAGTCCTGCAGTCCTGCAGTCCTTAACCTGTCGCGTTGCAACCTCGTAACCGGCCCGTGACCCGCAATCTGCTTACATGCCTGTCGCGCTGCAAACCCACAGCTCCTACAAGGAGATAGCAAGCACACGCCATCAGGGAGAGATCGTCCTTGCCACAAAACATCTTGTTTGTTGTCCAGCCACTGCTTTGGACCCATGCCTGGCACAGTGCAGGTCCTGAGAGTCCAAGCCTTGTATGCCCACCGAAGAAGTTGCGCTGATGGCGAACAGCGTTGCCTTGCCTTAGGCAAGTACAGCACGGCAACAAGTCTTTTCATCCTTCCTGTATCTTTGTTAGTCACAATGGGCGCTTTGTTCCTGGGTGCCCCAGGTCCAAGTTCAACACCAAGTGTGATGTTGGAACGCTGATGCAAGGTCTGTCAGAAACCGTTCGCAATGATTGTTCAAGATTCCCGTAATTTTACCCCGCCAGTTGCAGCGAAAGAATCAGACCTGTGCTTCTGCCTTCCATGCCAGCAACGGCGTTGGGGCCTTCAGCTGGATGAACTAACGCAAAACCTTTGCAAGGCCCCTAGGTCTCTGGGCGACCCCGATGTGTCTCCAAATCAAAAAACACAAAGGCTTTTCGAGTCAAGCCATGGAAACACATCGCGTACACCACGTGATACGTGGCTAAGAGGCCATGTTGTTTGTTACGTGTTGAGCAAAAGGATGCTGCTTGAAATCCAGCCCTTGCGCAGCGCCAATTCATAGCTTGGTGCAGGCCGGACGGACGGGGGCTGGGTGGTGAAACAAAGAGCTTTCAGATATTTGCGCTTAAACAATCTCACAGTCAATGTTTCGCCCATGACCTCGTGTCTGGGTTAGCTCAACGCTCAGCATCATCTGCATCAAAATTGAAAGCTGCACCCTGAAGCCCAGACAACCACAACGCAACAATGAAAGCCGTCCAGTGGCCCCAGTCCCAGCCTTCGTGCAGGCGGCCGTAGCAAAGCCCTTGGTTTGGAGAATGCAGGATTCCATGGACCAAGAGAAGGAAGGCTGCATCCAAGATGCCCACCAGCCACCACACAACCTCATGAGCTGAGCGGTGTGTCTTGTGTTCTGGCATCTTTCCTGGCTGCCACAATCAGCACCCTTTTACCAAGAAGCCAGAGGTGCTGCCGTTCCAAAGAGGACTCGTGCCTGCAGGTTGAGCAGCTCAGCGACGAAGCAAAACTGTTGCGTTTGGGGCCCCGGCCTCGCTGCCCCGCAGACGGCGCTTCTCCTCAGCCTCCTGGACAGGCGGCCGAGACGGCCGTGTTCGCATTTCTCGGGCTTGGGCTCGTGGGTTACCCAGCCTCCAACACGTCGGCAAAAACTCCGGACAAGAAGTTTACCAGGATCCTGTCTCAACGAGTCTGAACCGGTACCCGCCACAAGTTCATGCCCTTATTTGCTCTTATTGACGCCCCAGGACGCACCTCTGCAAGCTACAAGCCCTTTCACTCCTTTGTCCTTCCCTATTTACGTTTCTTCACGCCGTCTCTTAACTGGTCTCTTCAGATGTTTCCAGGGCTCTGAGGTTGTTGGTTATTCAGGTTTTTGGGTTCAGAGTTGGGGCTGGTTACAGTTGAGAGTGGGGTTGCTCAGTGTTTAGGATTGCTTGTTCAGGGTTTGAGGTAGCTTAGGGACATATAGGGTTTAGGGTTTTGGGGGGTATTGGTGGTTGAGGGCTTGAGTTGAGGGTCGAGCTGGGGTTTGCTGAGGGTTCATGGTTGCTTAGGATTTAGGGCTTTGCATGCCAGGGTTCCGGGGTTTTGGGGTAGCAAGCTGCAGCTTGTTGCACGTTTCTGTAGGGAAACCCGAAAAATCCAATCCAAGATACGCATTTTACTTTGGGACCAGTTCTTGCCAAAAGAATCCCTGTCAAGATGCCAACACTCGCTAGGGGTGAGTTGTTTAGTTGTCTTTTCTTGTAAGTTTTAGGCGGCGCAGGCAAAAATACTGCCGCGTGCCACATATGCATCGATTCCGATCTCCGACGACATACTCTGCCTAACAGATTCCCCACCCTTGCTTGGGGCAGCAAGGCATTCCTAGCCTGCATAAATGCACAATGTATGATCATGCTTAGCTTTTCCGATAGATGACCCAGAAGGCTTTCCAGGAGTGAAAAAGTTCAAGAGCCAACTTTACTTCCGAGCCTGCCATGACCTGCAAAGACGATGACTGTGAGCTCCGAAGCATTCAGAAGCCATTCAATTCCACATAGCGGTCAGCCCAAACTCCCAAATTGCCAGGAGATGGAAACTGCTTGCCGCCCTTGGGCGCTGCACCGCTGATGACGAAGGCCGAGGTGAAGAAGGCCGAGCCGGTGCCTGCAACCGCTTCCGCTTCAACCAACCGCTTCAACGATTTTCCACCATCTTCAAGGACAAGTCCCGAAACTTTGACACAGAGCGCTCCCCGCTCCAAACTTGCCTCGCGGCGTCAGCACGCCGAAACCGACCGCCAAAGCCGTTCTAGGAGATATGAAGCACGTTGCTCAAGGTTTTCAAGAGTTGAAGCAGCAATCATGCACACTGTTACATGACATTGAACGCAGGCGGCTGGGCACATTCGTGCTTGGGGCTTGCATGTTTCAGGCGCCGGGGTTTAGTCCTCCGCTCTCGTGAGGCCACGGCTCAATACAAAAGTACAAGGCCACTGCTGGCGACGTGCGGTCAAGCTCCTGCAGCGTCAAGATGCGAGAAAGAATCGAATCAGTTGTGACTAAACGCACAGCCTTGTGACAAGGCACAGCGATGCTGTCCTCGAAACCTGTGTAGGTGTAGTAGCCTGTGCCTGCTAGAAGATACCTCAGTACTCTTCAGGCTCTGCTCAGCCCTATCCCTCCATGACAGTAGATCGAATAAGGCAAGCTTGGAATTTAATCAATAATTACTCAAGTACTCATGGTGCCTGCGGCATCATGGGGACAGCCGGGTTGCACCATCACGGTGAGCACCAAACGCCTCATCTTCTCAAATTTTAGCATAGGTGGGCACGATCTGAAGAAGGAAAGGGGAGGCCTCGTGGAGCCTGGCAGTCCAAAGACCTGCTCCAAAGGCGAGGCCTTGGCCAGCTCCTGCTCCTCAGGCTTTTGGGGCTTCCTCTTTCTGGACTTGGAAAACATGATTCCGTTTGTCTGCAACGTTGTGCCTGCTTCAAGGCACGTGAAGCTGGCCGGAAGGCGGCATTGCGCAGGAGAAGCCTAGGCTTTGCTCCATGCAAGGTGTGCTGAGCACAACGCTCTTGTCCGACCTCACAAGTTTTCAGGTTCACGTGTCGCGATGTGTCGCGAAGAAATCGTGATTCAGGTTGAAACTTCTTCAGCCTCGAGACAAACCCTCTTGCTTTCAGCCCGAGGTTCTCCTTTAAGGAGCCTAAGGTCCGCTCGAAGTCACTGCGCGAGATCCACAGCAGCACAGCCTGCCGCTCCTTAGCTCTCAGTGCACTGGAGAGCGAGAAAACCTCAAAGCGAAAGCTTAAGTGTCTACACAGCCTATAACAGGCAATAAGGCTGCAACTCAACAATTCGAATCGTTCCAATTTCGTACTCTCCTTCACAGCTGCTACCACTGGCTGGCTCCAGGCATGGC
Source organism: Symbiodinium pilosum (assembly GCA_905231905.1). NCBI lineage: Eukaryota > Dinophyceae > Suessiales > Symbiodiniaceae > Symbiodinium > Symbiodinium pilosum. Next base: position 116,658 of record CAJNIZ010031224.1, read on the forward strand.
GCCCCGCAGCTCCGAATTGAGGCTCGGCGTGGGGCCTGGCGGAGTTCTGCACTGCATGCGCACGCAGTGAAGCTAGCTTTGCTGCGTAAGCTCGTTAAGCTCAGGAGAGAGGAGGAGAAAGAGCGAGAGAGACAGAGAGATAGAGAAAGAGCAGCAGGGTTCGCTTCCTTTGGCAACAATGGACTTCACGCAACAGCGATGAAGGGCTGAGACATGTCTTGTGAAACGCCTGTCACAACTGTACTGGAGTAAATACATGTGTCAACTACCAAACTTGGATCCAAACCAGTGCAACATCTACAAGTCTGCGAAAACATCTGCCATGCATCAGATTCCAATTTGTGGAATGGAGGCCTGATCAAGAGTTACATAATGTGGCGAGGTTTGAGGAGACCCTTGCAAACAAGTCTGGGCCGACAAGCTATGAAGCGAACAATGAAGATTCTGAGGTCGGGCCCGAAATGCCACTCGTGTGGCTAAAAAAACCGTAACCCACGCCTCTGCCTCTGAAAGCTACCCAAATCCGGGTGAGAGGCCTTAGTGAGTAGCGCCAATTCTCCAAAATACTCGCCGGCGTGGTAATGCTTCACCATGTCCTCCTGACACGGACAGAGATCATCACAGGCAGCCTTCCAGCCTCTAACGGCTTCTCTGCACAAGGCCTGAGCCTGCAAAAAAGGCAGATTTTTAAGCTCTCCCTCCTCCTTTGGAGGACTGCCCTCGCTGGGCACTTGCGCCACGTAAGCCTCTGCAGAAGCGCTGAACTAGGCAGTGGCAAAGCACTCAGGATCACACAGGTACAGTACGGATGAAGGTGTCAAAGGTTCGAACTCAAGTGCATGCGGCTACTCCATGAGTGAAGCGAATGATCATGGAAGGCCCAAGCTGGCCATCGATCCTTGCGCGGCTTAAGCTGAGGGAAGAGGATTGGCAGCCAGAACATGCGTGGCCTTCACCTCGCCGTCCGCCACGATGAAGAATTTATCGCCCGGATCCCCCTGCAAAAGCTTCGGTTCAGATTAGCACCTCGTGTGCATCACCAAACATGTACGCGAAAACGCAAAACCAGCAAACCGTCAAGTCAAGTTCCAGCCTGCGGCCAGCAGGAAGAGCCATGCAATGTCTTGCAAACTACAATCTATTTTGCAGTCATGCGCCCTGCGAGACACTACATGGTATCCAAACGGGCCTGATTGAAGACCGTGGCACCTGGTTCAAAAAGCCTCAGCAAATGGGGAAGGCAGCATTTGCGGAATGGGATGCAGCATTAAGCTAAAAGGTTACTTGCTTTACGTTGAGATTGGTTTTTGTTTGTCGTCCTGTTTCCTTCATTGTGTAAGGTCTTATCTTCGCTTTCCATGCTTCTCCTGCTCATGTCTGCGATATTTCTGCGGACCTTTTCAAGCGGGGTTAGGGGCCATCCTCATAAGTGTCGCCGTTTTTGGATTCAATGCTAAAAGCCTCCTGGGGACATCTGCAGGGAAACTTTTCCTTGCGGCTCCCTAGGCCTGATTGCTGTTCTGGAAGCCGCTCTTGTAGGCCGGGCTAAGGTCACGTCGCGAACGGCATGTCTTGGCTGTACGCAGGTGGGGAGTCCCTTGCACCATCAAACGCCAACAAAAAGGTAGTCAGGCAGCTCCACCATCATCAAGTCAGCAGTCTCGTCCAGTTGCTCTGCAGTCAAATCCTCAGGCCAGCAAGAAAAGATGCGCAGCATCAAAGCCTTCCCCTTTTATCTACGGCAGCTAGGAAACTTAAGACTGCTTGGAATGCTGCGTACTTACTCTTAGAACCAGACAGGATCACTAGGTGCACCCGATTACAACCATCCGCCCTTCTAGCGCTTCGACTACCAATCCTACCCAATCCAATGTCGAAACAACCTCGAGAGCTGTGCGAGGTGGCGGTGCCATCTCTTCCTCTGGTGCCCTTTGCGATGATTCCGAAGTCAAGTATCTCTGAAGAACTTGGCATCTTGCAGTAGAGACAGCGCATAGGGCCTCCACGGCGTCTTGCTCCTGAGACCATGCCCACAGAACTTGCAACTCTGTCGAGGGCAGCCGTGTTCTCCCTTTGTGTCATCACCGGTCCAACCATTGATAGCTAGATTGATAGCCTATTAACCGAACTAATTGCAACCATGCCCTGTAACATCGTCCACTTCAGCTGCTTGCATGGCAAAAAAAATCGTCAGGCTGGAAACTGTTTGATTCAGGCACGGCAAGGGTCTGCTCAGGTTGATTCCAAGGAACAACGGCTGTGCCTGCGCAGTTTGGACCGACCATCTTTGGGTCCGCCCACATCCTCAGGATTCACAGCGGGTCCGAAACAGAACCCAAAACCTCACTTCACAGGCCTCGCGGCTGCAGCTGCACTGGAGAAGGGCAGAAGCTGACGTCCTCAGCTCTGTCGTTCTCTGGCTGCGGATTTACATCTTTGAAAGCAACCTGAACACTGGCCCCATAGGTCGTCTAGCATTTAGACTTTAGACTGTGCAAGCACGGTTTGCAGCTTTCCATCTTCTTCGTGTTCAGCAAACATGCAAAACACAACTTCAACACAAAACCACACACCATACAACCCGCAAAAGCTTTCCAATCATTTTCTCTCTTAGCGCCCGGAGATAAAGTTGGCTGGCTGTCTAAAATTCTCGAGATCTGGCTTGGCTGTGGAAGCCCTTGTACGCCATGCCAAGACATGTTTCATCAACAAGGCGCCCAGAGCCCCGCACCGCCAAGGAGAAAAAGACCAGCTGGCCATGTGGAGCGGGAACGCATCAGCGGTCCCAATCCGACTGAAAGTCAAACACACAAATAAAATCCTTTAGCTGGGAGTAAGGCCAATGCGTGGATGGAGTCTTGGGATGCAAACATCTGCTGATGCCATGTGCTATGACTCTGTCCTGCAAATCAGCACAATTCGGCTAAGAGCCACGTGGTGTTGGAGCTTGAGGCTTTCAGCCCGGTAGAAAGCAGGGTCTGGATTCTGTGAGTTTTGTCATGGTTGTTGGCAACGGCTGCGGCGCTTGAGCAACTCGCGGCTCTTCTGGAATGAGTCCAGGGAGGCTAAGCAGAGTGCAGGACGGGGAGTGGGACACGGACCCAACGTTCATGCAGGCTGGCCCCTAAACAAGGACAGAAAGCACCTCAAGGCTTTCAGACCCCTCAGGCTGCGCCTTGAGGCGAAGCAGGGAACCGGAGCAGGTCCACCTGGGCAGGCAGGCAGGCAGGCAGGCCGAAAAGCAAGCAGGCCCTGATGCCCTGTCAAATGCTCTCAGCGTCTGGACCAGCTGATCGCCCAGCGCAGAAGGGACACCGACAAGGGAGGAACCAGTGTCCTGGCTTTGGCAAGAACTCATCCCTTTGGTCACAGTACCAGCGGTACAACCATATGCGTGCTTACTGCAACGGGACTCTCTCTGCAATCTCAACAACATGAGATGCAGGAAGGCTGTCCACGACTGCTCTGCAGCCGTCGTCGCAGAAGTCTAGCTTCTGCCCGTCGGCCTGGCTCAAGGAGGCATGGAGCCTGTTCAGACAGTCTAGGGCAGAACGGTCAAAACTTCAGAGAACAAAAACCATCTGCAGACTCAGGCAAATGCAGACGGTTGAGGGCTCAAGACTGAAGATTGAACAAGAAAGTCTTGGAACTTCTCAGGGTTTAGTTTGCCAAGATGTGGATTTCGTGATGACAACGGCCTTGATGCCGTAGACTTGGAGCTGCCAATAGCCCTCCTGCTCGAATTGTATGATAGGTATACTGCCAGAGTGCAACAGGCCTGGAACTAGGGGGTAGGATTCAAGACTCAGTCTTTCAGGGTGTCTCCAATGTTGAGTTCGTTTTAATAACCCCTTCTCCTGGAGTTCCAGGCGGACCACTCAAAAAAACAAAGGTCGGGAAATTTAGGGGTCGTAATAAAAACTCTGAGGGGCCTGAGCTCTCTCAGAGGAGGAGTAAGATTGCTCTTCGATTGCTTGCTTTTAATTTGATTTCAACTGCGAACCAGGATTTTTGCGGGTTTTGCGGTCAAGGAATTTCATTATCACCACCCCTGTATAAAATGCACCCCCTGACCTCCCAGTATGCGGGTAGGGAATGGGGCATACAAAGCAAAACAGAGGTTCGCAATCAAAATCAAATGAAACATCCTAGTGCACAGGATTTTCGCTGGCCAGGCAATCTCATTATCATTAATTATTGTTGTCATCATCCCTTTGGATATAACTTACCCAACGTTAACTCCCATGATGAACCACGAGCAGGATCCAGGAGAATTCAACGTCCTCTGTGCTTTGGAGCCCGCTACTGTATGGATTTCAGGACCAGTCCTCACTGTCCTGCACGTCGCAGAAGGCCTCAGCATCTCCACGAACTTCTGGAATCTCCAAGATTCTGTGGGCTACTGCGACATTACCCCATCCCTGTATCTCCTCGCGTTCTATGATGCGTTATGAGCAACAAGCAGGCTTCTGGGGCGAGCACCAGCTCGTGGCCAGTCAAGATGTGGTCATCTGGGCCACACCATTTAAGGCGGAATCAAATCTCGGGCTAACCTATTGAATCAAGAATGGAAGACTGAATGGATTACCTTTTCTGATGGGCAGAAATACATGAAGCTGAAGACACAAATTCACGAGAGCAAGCCATTTGCAAATACGCCTCTTCGGAAAGGTGCAGGCTGATCCGATATTTGCTGATTGCTTACCGGGCTCCCGCGTGGCGAAGTCAAGTTGAACCCACTGCAAAACTGACTGCAGGTCAGCAACGCCTGCCTCCAAAACAGGACACCGATGTGCAGAAGTTGGTAAGGCACCCCAATCCAGTCCTTTCCTATGCCTTACAAGCCAATCTTTTGCGTCAAGGTCCCACGAACTCACTAGAAGCTGATCTCCGCAGGTTCCGCAGGGCTACCATTTCCCTATAGTTGTTGCGGAGGGTGCTGCAATGCTGCAAGCTACTTCAGAACGACCAAGCAAGGAAAACGACCACGGTTGGTCGCGCAGTATGATGCACTGACTGTTGCCATCATCACCACCATCGTCAGTATGATCGGCATCATCCACCCGAGCACCGATTTGCGTAGCCATCCATCATCATAAACTTCATCGTCCGGTCGCGGAGACGGCAGTGGGGGGAGTGCGGCAGAGGTGGCAGTAAAGCTTCAGAGGTCTGGCAGGGTTCATTGTTGCTGTCGTTCTTGCAGTTGCGGTCGTAGTTACAGTGGCGATGACAATTTTAAGCCACAAATGACGCTGCGAACAAAGCCAAATAAGCCGTTAGGCAAAGATTGACACCCGAATGTCCTCCAGGACCCTCCAGGCCCGTGAGGCCCTGGCCTGCCCAGCCACCGAAGGTGATCTCGCTGTCTTCCTTGCTTCCAGTCTTCAGTTCACTCAGTGCAGAGGAGATTCACGTGTGGGAGCATTCGAGAGAGTTAGGAGTCCACCACACCTAGCTTACAGTGCCAAGGTTTCAAACTATGCAAGATACACAGCGCGCAAGCAATTTAGCGTTTGCGGCTCAGAAGGCATGCACATGTGGGGATTCTCAATGGCACTCGATGGCAGCCTTGCCAGACTTGGCGAGGAAGACGCCAAACATGCGTTCCTGACCGCGCACGATACAGTTAAACATCCAGTGCACATTTCACCATACGCAGCATGCGTGGAGTAAAGAGCTCAACTGACGGACTCGGCAAGGACCTTTGGGGTCAGAATAGTATTGCAAAGCCGCAGGACGCCTAGGCTAAAATGGCGCCCCCTAAAATCCTCTCGTTTGATGCAAATCGCAGCAAAGCGCACCGCATCCGGCACCAAGGAACTCCAGGAGCCGCCCCCCGAGGCAGCCTCGAGACACGAGTTCACGTCGCGACGTGGCTGCAACACGAACGGGCTTTGCTCGCGCGTTGCTCGTTTCTAAGATCTTCTAAGTAGCTCGTCTCGCGGCTTCTAAGCAATTTGGAATCGACACCTAACTGACGGCTTGCATTCGGGGGTCGGCGCACTTCAACAATGACTTCGGAAAACACTTGAACGTCACCGTCACCTCCAGCATCACAACAGAGCGCTGCACGGCGGCCTCGAGAAAGTTGAACTCCGAGGTTTGCGATAGGCTTGGAAGCCCAAGGCCCAGGACGCCGTCAAACTGAAAGCTAGAAAACCTGGGACGACAAGTAGACTTGGTTTTGCTGGAAGCCGATTGTCACTAGGAAAAATCTGAGAAAAGCAAACGGAGAACCATGACCGAAGCGGCAGTTTGCATGATCCGAAACCGTCCACACCGCGCCCAAGTTTCGGGTCTGTGCCCCCGGCGGGTCGTCTGTCATGTCCTGCAAAAATCAGGCTCAAAATGAAGGTTGATTTGCAAACATGAGACAGCTTCCCGAGACCCTGGTGCACTCACACCGCATAGCCCTTGACCCTGCCCTTCAGCCCTTCCGGTCCGTGGCGGACACGAGGCGAAGGTCCACGCAGCCGTGCTCTGGCTGTGGCTTGCCTTCCTCATCCTCCTGGAATCTGCTGGTGTCTGGAAGACGGAATCCAAGGCTAAGCGGTTTGAGGGACCCTGCCTCATCCTCTTGCAACTGTGATTTGGCGGTTTCCACACGGGCGCGGTCCAGCTGCCTGGGTGCTCTCTACTTGGAGCCTGGGGTTTGTCAGCAAGAGAGCTAGAATACGTTTGAGCCTTCCTTGGGTCAAGACATGTCAAGACATAGACACGGGGAGTGCGCTTTCAACTTTCTGGGGCCAAGGGCAGAAGCGAGGCTCCACTGACGCTGCCAGCCGGCGATGCTGGCGCGGGCTCCTGCCAGGATTCTTTCTTTCAACTTTCAAGTATACATGGTGGGGCAGAGGCTTTGCAAGAGCTCTAGCATGCGAATATGCGATATGGTGGGCGCTGCTCTCTGCAGGTCCCTGAGAACCCTACTAATACCATCGCAGCATTGGTCCTTGGGAGCCGGCGGCCCTAGGCAGACTTTGTCCTGCCTGGGAGACGATGGCAATGATATCAGAGTTTGCTGCAGCGACTGATGCCTAAAAGCCGGGGTGCACGAAGATACCCGTGATCTCACCAGTGCCATAGGACACGGTGATTTGATCTCGGGCCTGGGCTTCATTGGACATGGCGATGCTTAAGTGGGCAAAAGCCTGGCTGCGGGGAAAAGAATGCCTTGGATTAGGTCTCCTTGCCAAATCATATGATTTTCAACATCCATGTGCCTTGAAATCTGCCCCTCCATCAAGTGGAGAAAGAACACACTAGGAGCTTGCTGATCGAAAATTATCAAAATTATGTTAAGTGGAGTTTGTGTTCTTCTGCCCCACAAACGCACTCTGAATCTAGACGCCGAACTGCGCTGAAGGAAGGGAAGCCGCAATAATGAAAGCCAGCTTGAAATCCCTCACGTGCTGGGCCTGGTTTGGCATCACCAACGAACCGTCCACGTCGATATCTTTGGCGACCTGTCTGTGCTTCGGTGATAACCCCCAAGCTACTAGCAGAACGACACAGCAGCCTTGGAGAAAAAAATATCCCTCATGTGTAGAGGCGTTGCAAGTAGATGTGCGTAGGGCTTGGCATTCTTCGACACCTTTTGACACAGGTGCCTTTTAACCTAGCGACGCGACGACATGCTTCTGCTGACTTGCGTGTAACGTGCAAGTCCGCTCTCGGTCAAGTGAAGCAGCTGCAACGGCGGAGTTTTTGTTCCCTAACGCTGGCTCTTGTTTTATCCTAACGTTGGGCATTCCTTTTCTTCATAAAAAAAAGCTAAAAACTTAACCAAGTGCTGTCATTTACCGTATTGGCAGCCTTTCCAGAGCTCTAAGTGGTGTGACTTACTGTATTGGCAGCCTTTCAAGAAGCTCAAATACTGGAATTCAAAACGTTTTCTGTAACTGCAACTCAGCGCAGCATCCATCCCCAAGCCCCACACATCTACGGTGCTCTTACAGCAAGCTTGCTATTGCTGTGGATGCAACATGATGCAACCAAACAACGTACTTTCTTAGCCCACCCCTCACCCTGCCACGCGACTAGTCCCTACTACAACCCTCACAAGCAAGATTTGGAGGCATCAGACACGGCCATCACCCCGCATACCGCATACCGGTTGCCTGCTCAAAAGGCAAGCAGGAAAGAGACGATGGTGAAGTCAGCAGCCAATGGTGACGAATATGAAACTTAGGCAACCTTGTCAAGGGCCCCTACCAGGGAGGCTCGGCGCCGGTAACGGCGGTGGTTCAGGCAGGTCTCTGCGCCTGGCCCCAAAGAGACACAATGCTTTGAACGTGATAGGGGGTAGCCTCAACATCGCCAGAAATGAATTACCTGGGTTTCTACGATCATTAGTACCTCCTTGCTTACCGTCCGTACAAAAGTAGCTTCAGCTTAGAGCGGAAACTTGTGGACTCCAACCTTTGCCATTGTTTTGAAGCATGTTGGACCGCGCTCCAAGCTAGTGTTCAAGAACTGGCCAAGGCGCGGCACATGATGGAAGGCAAGACCTCAGGCTTGTTCTCACAAGAAATGCCTCTGGGGCCGGTGCAAGTTAGAATAGCAAGAGTACAAAGGCATTCGTCGGCATGAAATTCATGACGCCTCAGAGCCACACCAGGTGCCCACTCCCTGTGTCGAACACCACCTGGCTCGAAAGCTCTCACAAGTCATGTCAGTCATGTGCTGCGGCAGACTTTTGGGGCCTCAAACTGCTGCGGCGTGGGAGCACCCACGGAGATCTGGCCGTAGTAAGCGCTCTTGTGATGCACCACGCCATCCTCGCCTAATGACCACAGCCGCGTGAAAGCGATAGTACCGGCCCGGTGGCACAGCTCTCTAACGACTACGGACTTCGAGAGATTCCAGGTGCCGGGCTGTGCAGCGGGATGAGTTGACGCCTGACGCACAAACATTTGGGGTGTCTTTTTCTAGGATCTGCCCAGCTGCAGGGCTGAATGTCCACACTTCAGAACTTACTAGCCTGGTACAGCGAACAAGCTCCTTGCATCACAACCCAGAAAGAATCAAACACACACCTGCCTCAACTTCACAGAGAAGGGACCGTGCTGGACAGCATTTTTGGCTGCATGGACACAGAGACCTGTGCAAGAGCAGCAGATTTATTAGCTGTGGGCTCAAGCGCTGTCTCACATACAGCGCTTGTGCAGCTTGCGTCCACTCCCGGGACTTGGAAGCCTATTCCGCATGCAGTGAACAATTACCTTGCATTGCCTTGCATAGTATGCAGGAAACCCAACTCACCTCCTAGAGAGCAGGCGCCGAAAGCAGCGAGCAAGCGACCAGGCCGCAGAGCACAGCGCAGCCTCTTCCATCAGAACCAACACACAGAACCGCATCTGCCATCAGAGTCTCCAACATTGCTGCTGACGCCTTCGTGGACTTTACACCGCTTACCAGAGCTCCGTGCTCTTGCCACTGCTGCCGTCATGGCCCAAGCCATCCAAAACCCCGCTCACAGCCACCAACGCTAAAATGCAAGTCTCCGGCACCGTTTCCAATGTCATATTAAGGGACCCAGCGATCAGTCTGCACCTCAAAAAACTTGCAGGCACGCAGCTTCAAGCCTCGAGGAAGAGCGAGACTTACCAGCAAAGGCACCCTGTCAGAGTTGTTTAACGTGAAGCTCTGCGTGCTGGGAAAACGTTGCAACTTGAGCATGGGCTCTGAGTCGTTGAATATAGAATGCCCCTTGCCTTGAGGCGATGCTGACTGTTTTCAAAAGCGCATACTGCGGCAGAGGCCGGCAGTTTGCAATTCAATCCTTGGTCTTTAGATTTTCAAGCTCCACAGCACGGCCTTCGCAACGTGGACAAAGAGTGCAAGGACTCCTGCATTTGGTGTGCGTGCTAGGATTACGTGAAACGCGTCCTGGCCCGGATCATGCGAGCCATGCGCGCCTCCCTGCATGTACATCCTGCCTTGCCTGCTACAGAGACACTTGGAAAGCTTCACAAACACTCAGAGAACCAAGGACAGCTGCTCTGCTGCTCTGTCCTCCCAGAAAAGCGCTCTGAAGTTCGCGGCTCGCTGCCGCGGCGGCCAGGGCTTCCATCCCGGGCGAAGCGGAAACACGGAAGAACGTAGTAGTAAGTAGTAGTAAGTGGAAGGTCGCGGGGATATACCTGGGCAGCCGAGTCTGAAAGTGCAGAGGCCAACGGTCGTGCGAATCCATACGCATTTGCAAAGCCCGACAGGGTGTGCAGTTGGCAGGACTAACATTGACGCCGCTATCTTGATTACTCCAAGCCCTCAGCAGAGCCCTCGCATAGACTTCTACGCCGAAGCAAGACGATCAAGACGCAGCTACAATTAAAAAACTCAAGCTAAACTACTTCCAACATGTTCCCGAGACTCGAATTCAATTCAAAGGGAGCTGCATGCTCTGGGCTCCCGGCCGCCCCGCGCAGCGGACGTCGTGCGCTCTCGGATGGGCCACCCCGAAGCTGAGCCGAGGGGCTGCCGTGGCAAGGGCTTCCAGAGCGCGGCTCAAAAAAGCACTCACAATCAGGTATGTCAGGAGCATCTGTCAGGCACATCAAGGAGAGTGGACAACAATCACGACTGCAGCCATTCAGGTGATGCACAGTGAGCCCTACCCCCAAGCATTGGCTACCAACCCCTTTAACCTCAGAGTTGCTTGCTACGAGATGGAAAAGGATTGGAAAGAATGGAGAACAACCCAAAAAAAATGTCCCTGCCCAGACGTCTAGAGAGCGGAGGGCGGCTCCGTACCCTGGTCTTGGCTTCCGTGTTTTGGATGTTTGACCTGATACGTCAGGCAGTCGGAAGCGTTCAACCCCCTCATGCTCTCTCCTGCAGCTTGCCCGTACGCAACTTGTCGCTCGTCCTTTTCATTGCTAGTGCGCAATCCAGTGCATGGGTACAAACTTTGTTGTAGACTTTGGTTTCAGGAAGACCGTTGCTAGAAAGCAAGTCATGATGCACCGCTTTGGTACTGGTAACACATGGGCTGTGCATGGCCCTACAAAGAAAAAAGTGAGGTTTGATGTGATTGTTGAAATTGTGGCACCATGGTGGATCTCTTTGGAAGGGTACTTGCCGCAAAGTGACAGGTGCCGCCCACCTCAAGTTGACCTTGTTGGCGTACCACCAAGTGCCACCGAATCCCGGATCCGGGCACAATGAATTTGGCACCGCGCGCACCAGACCAAACCGACCAGCCGGATCCTCCCGACCCCAGCCGCATGCCCACGAAACCTACTGCAGCAAACATCCAACCCAACCACAGCTCCTGCTCAGGAAACCCTCGCCAAGCCTTTTTTTGAGAAAGAGCAACCCCAGCATATCACAACGTACATAGAGCGTAAATCTTTCCAAGCACCATGCCCTGAACAACGAAGAAAAATGCACGCTCTCATATTCGGACCTGTATTGCGCATCTTATGTTCTTTGTTATGCTTTTCTTTGGCACTCCCACCCTGTGGACGATGTTGAAAGCAAGCACAAATGTATCAGTCTCCGCTCTCTTGAAGTTTTTGTTGTTTATTCTTTTGAAACTTCTACAACAAACAACGCTAGTTTCTTGACTGCTGTTCTTCTCGCTACTGTTGTTTCGTACTTCCTCTTCCTCAGAAAACCTGCCCTGGCCATTCTTCCCTTGCAATACACCAGAAAACTTGCCAGTGATATCACAAAGTGGTTCAAAAGCCGTACGTGTTCTCATGTTCGGACCAGCTTTGCACGTTATGGGGTGGTACTCACACCGCTCGCAATCTCCCCGCCATTTCCAAATCCAAGCGCTATGCCTTGAACTCATCTATCCTACACTCTTTGCGAATCTATTTGACAACCCAACCCCACTTGTGCTATCCTTCCTGCTATTGTCACTAAGGCTTCTGTTCTTCATATTACTTGCTTTCTCGTTTCTGTACTTTGGATCTTCTTCACTTACAATACCCTTGAATCGAATTTCATAGCGGCCTGATTCATGGACATGTGTTCTTATCGTACGATTTCGCTGCGGCAGAACTTCCATTCGTACACGTGCATCGCTTGACGGCTCCTTGCGACCGATTCGAGGGCCTGGTGGCTTAAACCGGGTTTTTTCCCGTCGGAATAGAAGCACCCGACAACAGGCGGGTTTCCGGGTTTACAGAGCGGCATGCAGCTTACCCAATGATCTGCTGATGACGATCATTGTTTTTCAGGGGGCCCAAGAACAAAAAAGAACACAAAAAAGGGAAACCTTTGAAAACAAGGACTGGATTTTACCTGCCCCTCCCTCAATTCGCGAAAAGAACGGGTAAACATCTTTCTGTGGTGTACTCTGCTCTCAGCTCTTTTTAGTGAACCCTCTGTCTATACTCACCTACAGAGATTATAAGTGTCCAAGCAGGAAGTTTGATCTTGCACCGAACCTGAAGGAATTTCACAAAACCCAGCAGTCGCGCTGCTCTGAGTCGCCGGCCGGAGGGTCTCATTGAGGCTTCTTTGGCCTCAGCACAGAAAAGCTTGTGACATCTCACTTCAGCTTGAAGGACAAGCCGCGAACAATCATAAAGCCAAACTAGCAGTCGCAGAAGCTGTCTGCGATGCGGCGATGCGACCATATACTGATTTTGCTATGGGATTTCGCTACAGAAACACGAAGGAAATCTTACATGTACTCAGAGATTTTATAACAGGAGCCCACCTACATACGGATTTTGCATGTAGACGCTGTCATCAACAACATTTTCCTGATTATGTTGGTAAGGAGTGGCCAAGCCCAAGACATTGTTTCCCCAAGTAGACGCTCAATCGATGCATAAGAAAGCGGACTGATGTAAGATAACCCTACGGCACCACTTGTGCCGGAGAAAGGCAGGCGCAGGATTCAAGACGTCAGCCATTTCTTGCGAGGGCTAGCATTTGTCAGTTTTCACATGTTCCAGAGCAAAGATTCTGCCTGGGGTCACTTTGTGTTCCTATTCCCCTGTAAGACCCGCTGTACTGAGGCTCCGAGAATCTCAGACGCCACTGCTTTCGCGCCCAGGAATTTTAAAACGTGAAGGGCTGGGAAACTGATTAGCTGCCCCCTTGGTGAGGCAGTTCGCTCAGTACTCAGACCAGAACACGCATGACAACAACATTTGAACCTAGAATCTTGTTTTCGCAGCGTGTCGTAAAGTCGCGTCTGCCCTGAACGCCCCAAAAACCCTTTTTGCTTTACGTACATTACATCTTAAAACCTGCGCCCAGCCCCGAGAAGACCGAAAGAACGTTCAGCACATGGAACAGCCCGAGGGAAACTTGAAAACAAAGAGGCAGCCAAAACAAGAAGAGCAAGCAGAGCTGCTGCAACAAGCTCTTGTGGAAGCAGCTGAGCTTCGTGCTCTTGACCGTGGCCACGGTGTCTGCGCAGCGAGACTTGGCCTCTGCCACCTGTGTGTTTGAGGTCTTCCTGTGCCGAACGTAAGACTTATCGCTGCGCCTTTTCGAATCTTAGTTGAAACTACGTTGTGCAACTGAACAGTGTATCCCAGAAGAGTCCAAAACCTCTGTAGCATTCTGATTTGCCTGCCGCTCGAGGTCAGCTTTTGCAGTGTCGAACTCCTGGCAAGATGTTGCAATAACTTGCCTTGGCTGCAGCAGATATGAAACCACATGCAGAAACGGGGGCCAGCTCCAAAGAAAATAATTGATCAACGTCCTTGCCTCTGCAATCTTCTGCAGCTTGCGATTTTTACCTGAGCCCCGCCAGCCACCATCCGATCCAAGCGACTCTGAAAAAACAAACAACCATTAAATCATCTGCCAACACTGCTGGAACCCGATGCATCCCGCTTACAAGCTGCTTGCATTTGTTTTCAGGCCCAGACTTTCAAGCTGTTTGATCGTCTCGGCTGTGGCCTTGGACTTCTGCTCCTGGCGAGCTTTCTGCGTTCAGGGATGAGCGGACGCTTTCCCCAAGGCATGTAAATTCATGATAAGAGCTCAAAAGGAAGTAAGGCATCAAAGCTTCCCTCAAATGAAGCTGCAGCTCCTGGGAAAGGAATAGCTCGTCTAGCTTTAGAGTTGGTTTAGGGTCAGAGGTTCAAGGTTGTTGATGTTTGACGTTTCAGGACTTAAGGTTGCGAGTGGTTCGGACGGGATTCAGGCGTGGGACTCGAGCCTTCAAAGTGTAAGGTTTGAATGTTGATTGTTTAGGGCTGAAGCTTGGTGCAAGGTGTAGAATCTTGGGGATGTCGGTTCTGGTGGCTGAGTGCAAGGATTTCAGCTGGAAGGTTTCGGGCGTAGGGTTCGAGACTTATGCTAATTTAGGATCACTCGTCAATAGCGCTTAGGGTCTGGGATTGAGGGGGCTAGCCTAGGAGATCCTAGTAATTAGGGTTCAGGGGTTTAGGGTTGAGGGCTTGGTCACGGTCGCCACTTGATGGCCAGCTTGCACACTTGCGTGCCACCACCTGGACCCGACAGAATAGGACCAAGAAAAGCTTCAATGTGCTGGCACGCCATATTCATGCGTGTTTCGAGTTGGACTTTTTCGGAAGCTCCTCTGTCTCGAGCATGGTAAGCATCTGCTTGTTCTGCTCCGAGAGGACACGGACATGTTCGTCCTGGGCAGGTGCGAGAGAGAGAAAGAGAATGAAAGAGAGACCGCATCGGCTGTCGCTTGTTGCAATGAAACAAATGCAGCTGAGTCCTTGGAGGCCGTCTCGGACTTGTCCTGTCGAAGGCGCTCAGCCAAGGAGCCGATCCTCAGCGAAAGATCAAACACATCTTGTCAAGAAGCCTCTCGGGGTCCCAACGAAACACGACCCTTGTAACGAACATGATCTTGTCAAGACGTGCGCAAACATGCACAACCTTGAGCCTCAAACTTGTCGTTGATTGCCTGGAGCTCGCTTTGCAGCAGAGCATCTCGCTCCTAGCAGGAGCGTGAAAATCTCAAGAAAGTTTTTGCTCAGGCTCTACACAGCCTGCTTTCAGAAAGGCTTTGCCTAGGCTCTACACAGCACGGGCTCAATTAAGGGAGTTCCTTCACCCAGCAGGCAGTCCTCGCAGGCTCTGATCTGATCTTGAGCTTGTTCGCGCTCATGTTCAACCTGAATGCGTGCGATGGCTTCGATCTCCCTTGCTTGGCCGAATCTGGCAGTATCCGGAGCCATGAAACTTCAAATGCTGAGCCAAGCGCCCGCTCCAAGGTTTCTAGGATCAACTTGTTCTGCTCCTACATGGCTGCCACACGTCAGTAGATGAATCGGAGGAGCTTGTCTTGGGTCCAACCATGTTTGTAGGAAGGCATCTTTGAGTTAGCTCGACGCGCACCTGCGCATATGATGCTTCTCAAAATTTGCAATTGGTGGACTCAACAACCCCCTGCCCTCCAAATTAGCCGTCAACTGCCAAATCCCGCTCTGTTCCACACTGCATGACTCTGCATCCTGGAGGAAAGTGATCTCCGTCGCTCGCATGCCATCACCCGCTTCGCGTGGCATGGCCTTCCGCGAAGCACAAGACTCAAGCAGCAAGAATCAGCAAGAAAAGAGCAATCACCTCCACTGCTCTCCAACACCGAAGAGAGCAACCAAGGCGTTTATGAGCGCGCTGAAACTCTCAAGCCAGAGGCAATGCAACTTATGCGTCGTTCGAAAATGGGAAAATACAATGCTTTCCAGTGGACACTGCACAGGTCGTCCACCTAGGCTTCATGCTGCATGCTCCTTAACCATGCCTCCACGGTGGGGCGGCGCAGAGGCCGCCTCCGCCTCATCATAACGGCGGGATTCATGATTCGCGTTACAGAATGTTACAAGGGCTTGTCCTGGCGAACACAACAGGACAAGCTCGTACCCCCTCGAAAAGGCTTAACAGCACTGTAGCACTAGTGCGATACGGGCACCGACGAGGTCTCAACCCGGCACTTTTTCAAGGGTTTCCTCCACATCAAAATTCTCTGCAGAAGGCACACACATCATGAACCCACCCAGATTCCATCAAGTTTCAGTTCTACAGTTTGGAGTAAGTCGAACTTCTTTCGCCAAGCCACCAGCCCACTCTTGACCCCCGGGCGGCTTGGGGGCCTTGGCAACAGCATGGAGTCAGGCATAATGTCTTTAAATTGGCTGGGAGGCAAGCTGAACCTTGCATGTTTTTACCAGGTACTCGAAAGACTTGCAAGCAGAAGGCTTTGGCCACAGTACTGCGCTCTTTTGTTTCATTGCACAGTGTTCTTGCTGAGTCACAGGCGGGCCGCAGGGCCCGGCGCCTGAGCCACTTGGAAGCCAACCCAGTAGGGGCACGCAATCTTCGAAGCTAAAGCGGGTAGAAGCAGTCAAACAATGGCAGCCCCAATCAAACATCACAATATCTTTAACTCCTGCTTGCCGCGCCTCTGGCAACAAGCGCCTGGAAAGGAATGGTGGATTTTGAGATTTGAGCCACAGATGCATATCGGGTAAATTCCAGGCAGAAGGATGGAAGGCATACGTTACTTCTGGCAAAGCAGGGGCCGCAATGAGAGAAGCCATTACAAGAAGCACAGCAGCAATGCCCAGGCATCAGAATGGGGTCAAAAAATCATGTAAATCAGCACGCTAGATTATTTCTACTTCTCATATGAAGTCAAATGCTCCCATAGGGCTTCACGACAGGCCTTGCTGCTGACTTTTGGAAAATACTGCATGCGAAGTTCCGAGCAACGGTGAATGAGTGCTCCAAATAAAAGCAAAGACCGGAAGACTCACTGAAAGAAAGCCATAGGAAACAGTCAAAAATGAGAAGAGAAAATGAAACCGAGGAAACAGTGCGGAAGAGAGCCAGCAGAATCAAGACTGAGAGAGAGAGAGAGAGAGAGAGATACTGTAGTATACCCATGAACAACCACCGGAGCCAAACAAAAGCAGACGAAACACGACAAAGACACAGACGGACAAAAATGTGGATGTACAAGATACCAGAAGGCACGTAGTCTTTTGTCGCATCCTGTACGTTCACCAAGCGCCACCCTCGGCGTGCGGCGAGCGGCCTGTTCAGGTTTTTGCCACTGTGCATCATTACCACTCAGGAGCGCGTCTTCAAAAGAACATGTTGCCATCCATCCACCCATCCATCCATCCGTCCATCCATTCCAAATCTCGCCGCATCCTTGATAGGCACTGTTTAAATTCCGGATGAAGTGAAGCGTGACGCCAAGATGCTTTCCTCAGCCTCTTAATTCCACGAGCCTCTTTGGGCGCTCAGGGTCCCGAAGCTGCGCTTTGCAGAGGACCAGCGCCTTGGACAAAAAAACATGATCGGAGGGGGGGCTGCTCTGCGGGGGCTGCATTTGAGGACTCCGGCGGCCCGGCGCAGATTCGCGCCGTGCTCGGCTACGTGAAGCAGCTTCCTGCACCTTCTTTAAGCAAGCTTGCGAGCTGCTTGGCGCGACCGGTTGCAGCTCCAGCCTTGTGGCTGAAGTCCTGCGAATTTGCAAGCGCTTCCACCGAATATGCATCGATGCAGTCCTGTCACGAGACTCTAAACGTTCGAACTCTTGCCAAGGACATATGACCGTAAGGCCTTAATGTCGGCAGCCACGCCGTCTTGTAGATTCTTTCGCCTCCAATGCAGGGCTGAAGGCTGCATGGCGCTAATGTCCCACAGCAGAAGCCCTTGTGCAAAGCAGTGAAAACATCAACCAGCACACGTACAACAACGAGCACAGGTAGGGACTGGCTTGTGGCACGGGCAGGCTTCAAGAAGATGCAGGCACAAGTATTCTTTCCATGCTGGCCAAGTCCAGTCACAGTAAGGATTTGAGGCAAAAGACACAGACACAGCACACAGGGTGACCCATTGCCACTGTTCAAAGCTGCCAACGCTATTGAAATGTCCAAGGGACATCCAGTAGGATGCCAGCGCTGAAGACGGCCTCTGACTGGATGAGCATGGAGCGGAGCTGTTGGAATGTGCGTCTCAGGGCCCAGGCGGTGGCTCATCCACAGGAACCTCCGGCTCGGGGCTTGCAGCCCCATCCTCAGGTCTTGGGTTTGGGAAGGAGAACCCCACGGGGCGTCAATTACAGGAAATCCTGCTGCCAAGCGTCGAACTTGCAGAACTGTAGCGGAGATGATAATGCAGTTTTCATCTATGTTCACACATACATTTTTGCCATTTTTTGCAATCGACATGCGACCCAACAAAGACCTCGTCAAGGCCGGCGCACTTATCGAAGAGATGGCCCTAATGTGTGACAAAAATCCCGTCATCTGAGGTCTAAGCCAAGTCCTCGCCATCTAGCCGGCTGAGATCCGGCCTCTTGGAAAGAAAGCAATTGAGACTCAAATCTATGAGGGCGAAAGGATCTCCTCGTTTCAAATTCAGGTCTCCCAGCAGTGTGCTGTAAAGATATTGCGGAACTCTACGTTCCCGATCCAAAAACCAATACTTTGATGCTTCTTTGCTCACAGACGTTAGCATTCAGAACTGCCACAAAAGCAGCCCCTGAGGGAAGCTCAGGTGGGCCAGGAGCTCCGACAAGTAGTCTCTGGCCTGCACTACATGAAGACAAAGACATGTCATGCGGCTGTAACTCAAAGTTTCCAGAACACTTGGCATCTGTGAAAGCGAATGCTGCTTGCACTCAAAAACCCCTGGGCTTGCGCATGACGTGGGCAACGTGTGGCTCAGAAACCAGTATCACACAGCTTTCATACCCGTTGTTGACCTGCCTAATGCCCCAAGGGCGATTCTGATGAAAGGCCAGTGCCAACAAGCAAGGCATGGATGCTTGAATCATAAGGCTGCTGCCTCCACGCAGGCGTTGCCGCGCAGGTTCAACATGTTGATCTTCCTGAGTGTTTGGGGCTTCATGCAAACTGACCACCATGGCTATGCTTCTCCTGCCAAGCTTCTTCGGCAACTGCTTCACGTCGAGCATGGCCTCATGACTAAAGCGACTTCTACAAGTGAGAACCTTCACAGATCCAGCAGCTCGAGACAGACTTGAAACGGAGCCCGCCGAGGACGGCCGAGATTTGGAGCTTCAGGTCTATCCCTGGAGACTAGAAATCCTTGTCGCATCTCGTGCACGCAAAAAGAAACAGAAGACTGGGCTCCCGACAATTTCATTTCTAGACAGATCCTGGCTCTTTCAACAACACTGTAACATGACCTAATGAGAGTACGAATCGCAACAAAGGAAAATTATGTGAACTTCTGTCCAGAAACTCCAGCTCAGGAAGGCAGAGCAGGTTCTCCACCACGGCCTGAAGTCAAGTTCATTCCGTCTTCAACGAGTCAAGTCGAGTCTTCAAACGTCTACCAAAAACTCATCTTTCACGAACTCTTCTCTAAGAGCTTCCCGCAAACACTTCCTGACGCTTGGCTCAGCTTGGGCTCCCGGCAATTCGGTTGCATTGCAGAGCCAGGAATTGAAGCCTGCTGTCCAGTGGACTTGAAGCAACTTGAGGATCTGCAAGTTCCAAACATTACTAGTAGTAGCTTCCTTTGCTGTGTTCTTGCTGCAGGCTTGGGAATCTAACTTTCATGCAGCTGGATGCCAAGTGCTTCCACGGGATCCCGCTAATTTCTCATGCCTGGGCATGCATTCCAAGTTCTCGATGCGCTCGATTCGGTTGGCTTGTAAATACAGCACCTGCCCATGCCGCTCACAGCAGGGGAAATCGGATCAGTGGCCAAGGGGGGCAGCATGCCTCGGCGGACTCGAATGGCTCTAGGCCACAAATTTCCGCGAGGCCCTGCCACTGCAGATGAAGCCTTGGTGGAAAAATCTCAGAGGCCACCGTTTAACCATGCATTCTCATGTCAAGTCACCAGATCCCTGCAGAGAGTTCAAAACTAATAGAAATCGGTCTTGCTGCATTGCAAGAAGTTCTCAAGCCGTCAAACCCAAACATCAAATCTTCATACCTCACTGCTCAAGCTCTTACTGGAGCAAGGATACTCCGTGATCCCTAGATCACCGCACTAGCCAAACAAGTCCTTGAAATATGGAACCTGACAGCAGCGCGGGCCAATGCCGGAAGTCTTTGTACGTCAAGAGCCGCAGCAAAGTTGACAATCCTGTACTGATTTCACAACCGTCGTTGCTTGCCCTGATACTGAAACCCATCCCTCCCGTCCCCCTTCCTGATAATGAATGAACACTGGTCCTTACTAGGATTACTAGTTTGCAGGACATGAAGTGCCTGTTGTCTGTGCAAGCCAGCAGTCTCTCATTCAGAAACAACAGAAAGTCTGAATTGCAGTCAGATCTATTGGATTTATGGGGGTGTTCTGTTTCAGTTCTAGCAAACCGACCGCCTTCTCATTGGCAAGGGCAAGGAGATCCCGGTTGGACTTTGCAAGAATCATTTGTATCCATTGATAACGTGTGTTAGAAAACTAGGGAGAAAAGTAGGAAATTCAGGGAGCCCTGAATGCCCACTGGATTTCCTTTCACCTCTTGTATCTATCTGCCTGCGCAAGCCTTGAACCGAAGTTGAAGATGTTTTCAAAGTCTGTCGATACAACCTAATGCTTCAAGGAGTTAAAGGGGAAAAGGGCCAAGTAGCCGCTGGATGAAACCATGGAGTGGCCCTTCCACAACCAAACATTGAGTCACCCCCACCTCTTGCTGCAACCCGAAGCCACTTGAGTCAATGCCACGGATTGATGCGGAAGGAAACTTCCTGAGGGCTGGGCGATTTAAGAGCCCGCACACGCTCAAGTGCTTCATCCTTCCCCACGAGATCAGTAAGGAGATTTTGTTGCATTTCTGTCTGCCTAGGCCAAGATTCATGGGTCCTCGCTCATCTGGTCATAGGCATGGAGCTCCGCCTGCTTCAAGACTCGGCAACAACTGTGGAGCAGAACATTTGCAGCAGCAAGTGCGGCGAAGAGTCATAATCTGCATCAGGTGTCAGGCTTATGGCTATCCCTCACGACGAGCCACCGGTGTCAGCGACAGCTCCATCGCCAGGCGCAGTGTAAGCCTTGGATGGCAATCTCTGGCTGACTTGTGAGTCATGAAGGCAGATATTTTCCACTGAGCAAAAAGACATGACATGAGTTACAGTAAACCGAATCCGGGTGCCCCTGCTGCTTTGGGGGCTTGTCATCCCAAAGCTGCGATGGGTGGGTGATCTCTGGCTCCTGAACTCGAAACATGCATCCCCAAATCAAATTCAGGGCATCTTGAGCGCAAGTTGGAGCGAGCTTGAGAAAGGTGAGGCTCCTCGCCCTCCTCCATTGCGCCTGCTACTGAGACTCTAACCTCCTAGACACATTTCCTTCCAAGTCTTTGTTTGTTTTATCCTCCAGGCCAGCCTAAGCTGATTGAACTCATTGCACAGGCAGTGGGGATGGTCGGCTGTGAACCGCAGGGCTGACAACATTGCCTCACATGGAACATGTCGACTAAGACGTCTACAAGCTGAGTCCGTGTGTGGAGACCTGTCAAGGTGTCTGGCTCCAGTTCTGCTTGTCGATCGCCAACGCAAAACTTGCGTCTGTTCATGAAGTGAAACGCAAGACCGCTCTTTGCAAAGAGAGGGTCTCTGAAGGACCTGCGAATTCCAGAGCAGCTGTTCAGAAGCCCTGCCAGCTAAGCCTAGCGGCCTAGCATATCTGGCGCACCTGCAGATCCTCCACAAAACTGCCGGACACCGCACGGCTTGCAGATTCCGAATGAGAGACCCTTCAGGATGTGACACAGACCAGGTTGTTCGAGTACAGACATGAAGGGTCTATCAATTCCTCTGCACCCGCACCACGGGTCCACGGTCGCAGGGGAGTCGCTGCAGATGGAAAGGGATTTCGGAAGCCATAGGCTTGATGAAAGCTGTGCAACGCAGGGATCTGAACAGGACTGCTGCAGAGTGATCCAGGCCAGTGGCTGCAAAACTGAGTAAAATTGTCGCCTGGGCGTTCGCAAGGGCGCCCAAACGCTAATCTCAAAATTTCTCCGTGCGGAAGGCAAGAGAGGTCTGATTTTTGTGTGGCTAGGGCTGTGGTAGGCTGCTTGGCTTACAGATTCTCCCAGTGGGAGCTCTGCTTGGCTCCAGATTTCCGCTGAGGGCAAGGCATGCCCCTCAGAAGCATGGCCTCGGCTTGCATTGCGCACCAAAAAAAAACTCAAATGATACTCTTCATTTGTATCACAGCTCATCTGGCATGGGACTGGTCCACTCTTGATGGATTGTAGACATGTGCGTTGCTCTGGGCACTCGCGCTGGTTCCACAGGATTGCCAGCTCAGAGACCTCGCCCATGCAGAGGGCTTCTCGGACGAGAAAATCAAGTTGGTGTTACATTATCTAGGATCTGTTCCAAGGCCTTGAAACCTGCAGAAGCCTCCTAGGGGCTTGGAAGGGACGTCAGCCTCCTAAGGGCCTGAGATGTCAGGTGGGCACCGAGCCGTCAAGCCACAAGAAGAGATCAGTCTATTCCGCAGGTCTGCGATTTTACAATACAGCCATAACATGCATAAAACATGACTGCCTGCCAGGGATACTCGAGGTCGAGCTCGTCCAACTTTGGGTTCCTACACGAGTACCACGGGTAAGTGCATCCAAAGTCTGCAAGACCCTTTGAATTCTCATGTTCAGCAAGGCCCCATCCGCTTAAAGATGATTTGGGGCTTTTGTCTTGCTCAAAACATCTTGGAACTTCGTCCTCGAGTGAGTCCGGCTCTAAGCCATGCTATCTGCCTCGTCACGGCCATGGCGTAGCACACTGTTCGAATGTCGTCCACCGCCTAAATAAGCCAAAAGCCAAAAAAAAACACCAAAACCACAGGAAGTGACTTCGAGCGT
This sequence comes from Symbiodinium pilosum, assembly GCA_905231905.1. NCBI lineage: Eukaryota > Dinophyceae > Suessiales > Symbiodiniaceae > Symbiodinium > Symbiodinium pilosum. The sequence continues at coordinate 139,417 of CAJNIZ010031224.1, forward strand.
GACCGGCTTCAGGCCCGAGCACCCTCCACGATCTCACCCTCTGCATCTCGCAGGCAATTGACCTTTGAGAGAGGCGGCACCAAAACGCTTCCTTCCTGCATTCCTGCAGCTTGCTGAGGCCCAGCCTGCTGCATGTTGAACGTCCAAATGAAGCATGGGGCGCCCTGACGCAGGCTAAGCAATGTCTCAGTGGTTGAAGCAGCACGCATGCTGAGGCAATGCTGACGCAATGGTGACGCTATGGTGACGCTATGGTGATATTGTCTTTTGACTGCAAAGAGGCTTGGCCTGCTGGGCTATAACCTCGTGCCCGGTTGGCTCTCCAAGATTTAAATGCTGGCAAGGCCTTGTTCAACTTGCATTAGTGACAACATGTGACGTCTGCTAAATGGATAGAAAACTTGACACTCCGCCATGTTGAAACATCCACTTGGCAAAACTGAAGTTCATGTCTCTGCACATCCGCCAAGAAGTGCCTGCTCCATCAGCTTGGCACCCTTGAGCTCGATCTTGCGTTGCACATGCTTCAATTAAGGCTTTGCCGCATTCAAGCTGCGGCAGTGTTTGCACAACTTGCAAGAGTTGACATGACTTGTCCACTGTAGCTGTTTTTGGCAATCTGACATGTGCAAGTTGGTCAGAACTCCAAACCTCGGCCCCTCCGTGCCCACACTCACAAAAAAATGTCGGCCCTAGGGAAAGACACCTCTCGCGGTCCGGACAAGATCTTGGTGTCCAGGGACATCTTCAACTTTTTCCTCTCCTGCCGCACTTATGCTGCAGTATCAGCTGCGTGGACTCTGCCAGGAAAAGTGACGACGGTAGGCCAGTAACTGCCCATGCCCTGAAATTTCAGCCACAGGGTCCTTGATGCCTGCATTTACCGCAGCGAATGCGGCATCCCCGCAGTGCTTCTCCAGGGCCTTACTCAGAAGTTTCAGAATTGGCCGGTAATATCGACCTTGAAGCTCAGATTCATAAACCACGCAAACTGCAAATGCCCTTTGAGCCGGAAATTCATCATCCTCCGAAAACAGGCTCCGGGATAAAGCACGTAGACCTGGGGGCTGGTGGGTGAGAATAACAGGTGTTTTCTCTTGTGTTCCTTGCATCCTCTTCCACCCCCATCTTGCTCCCAAATTCAGTCACAAAGCAAGCTGGCGCTCAATTGTTCTCTATGCTGGCACCAAGTCTCTCAGCCTCGCCTCAGCCTGCAGTAAATCCCCTGATCCAAGAAGCCCTACTTCAAACCGAATAGGCGGGTGCCCGACGTCTTGGTCACCCTCCAGGTAGCACCGTATGATGTGCGGGGCAACAATGTACTCCATGTCCTGCTCAGCAGCTTCATAGTTCCCTGAATACGTCCACTCAGGCCTCTGGGGCAAACCCTCCAAACAAGGATGCTTCCGCAACCTCTTGCAAACTTTGAGCACGCATCCACTGTTCTGCAAACTACAGCACTGCAAGCCGTGCCCTTCTACGAGGCTGAGACCGGTTTCCATTAAGATTGCCATGTGCGGGCCACTGAAAACAAATGCAGCGTGGTTGATCTCCGAGTGGGAGCTGCCCAGGACAGCCGCAAATGGAGCTTCCCGAGAAAGACGCCCAGCAGACATGGACAAAGATCTTTGCAATGTGGAACACACCGTTTGCGCTCAAAGCAGCAAGCATCAACGCAAAAGAAGGTTTAACTGTGCTCTCTGGTGTCTTGATTGCCTTCGAACGTGATCAAACCAACCAACCCAGACCCGCGGCACATCCAATTCAACCATAGTGGCAGCAACTGCACTCGACCTTTCCATGCCTGCAAGAAACCAAGCATTGGACCCTGAGCTCCGGATGGTGAAGTTCACTGAAACTGCATCGCAACGTCTACAAGCCAAAACTAAATGTTGCCTCGGCGAACTCTTCGAGCCGGAAGGAGTAATCGATCTCCTGGCCAGAAATGTCTACAACCGCGGAGGTATGTATGTAGATATTATTCAATGGGTTTGCCCAACAACCCAATCAGGTGCAAACTCCTCTGCCTGTGTTGTCTTGCACTTAAGGTTGTGGGCTTCGAGCTACTGGCATAGGGCCAGGCTTCTTGCACACAACTTCTCAAGGTCGAGCTGTCTAGCCCTTGGCAGTTCTTCAGGCTACTATGCTACATACAAATGCCTGCCACTCTAGGTACTGGGGCATGGCCGTAGTAGGTCCGAGTTGCACACCTCATCAACACCCAAAGGAAAGAAATGATAGCTTGCGGCCTGTAAGCTACCTACAGCTGCAAGACGGCTGTAACTAGCTGAAGCTGCTTTACGAGTCACCCCCAGCTGCAGCTTCCCAGGCATTGGCAGTTCAATTGAGGACACTGTTAGCCTTAAGAGCCAATTGATTGGGTCCTGGGCACGCATGTGACCCTGCCAGAAAAACACAGACCGAGAGAGATCCGTTTTGTCCATGTCAGGCAGAGCTTCTTTGGGGCTGACAGCTCGTATCAGCACGCTCAACGGCACATTGTCGTTGATTTGAGCTCGCCACATAGGGGCTAGCATCCGGAAAATCTAACCTTCCAGAACTTGGCTGCTAGTTTGCTTCTCTTGCTCCTGTGCATACGGCTCTTGAATCCTCCCCGTCGGACAAGCCCTGGTGGCAACGGAAGCATGATAACAAATGGACCTCGATTCTCTGGTCACCCAGCTTCAGCACCTTCAGCACCTTCAGCCTTCACCACGGGTTCCCATCAGAGACTGGGAGCCAGCTACGGCGGCAAGGGTTTTGAAACCCAGCATCTCCAAGCAAAAAAGCATAGAACGGAGAACCACAACCTTGACTCAGCCTTTGGGCAAATCGTGGGGACCTGAACCATTCTCCATCTTTCTCACCTCGGTGCATAAGAAATAGTCAAAGTTCTCAAGGCCTGGAGCTGTCTTGCAGACAAGGAGCTCGGTCTGAGTGAACATGACGCTCGGTGTCACCCCATTCGCCCCTTAGACCGGCCAGGCATTCATGCACTGAACAAACATCACGGTAAGTTTGGTACAAGTACAAGTGCTGAATGTGTTGCGGCACGTGCTGCCTTACAGACATTGAGCTACCAAACTTTCAAGCCAGGCTGGCTGGCATGGATCAAGACTTCTGCACGCGAGCCATGAATGGAGCTTGGTTGTTGCAATCCTCTGAAGGTGCTTGGGGTTTACGAGTTGAACTCCAAAGTCGAGTTGAGAGTAACTGGCGAACCCATACGGCTGCAAAGCTCTGCAAAGCTCTGCAAAGCTCCGAACCCTCTCGCAAACCTCACCACGTAGGCGCCGTCAGAATGCACCCCGAGTACCTCGCAGCTGAGTCACTCAATGTCCAGACGTTGTACCGTTTCAAACCCGAATTGTTTCTTGACAAACGGCGGCTCCAGTGGCTGTTGCTGTTGCTGCTGCCGCTGCTGCATGCATGGTCTCACAGCCTTCAACTCGCTCCCCCCATGTAAAGCTGCTCCCAATCGAATTGAAGCAAGTCGTTGATCCAGAACTGTCTCTGGTGCCTGGGCCGGCAGCCAGCGCTTGGAAGCACGGCGGCCTCTGGAACTGTTTCGGGGTCTCCCCGGCTCTGGGTCTTTGGGCCACAAAAAATTCAGTCTTCAAGGACATTTGCATGGTCAGGATCTTGAGATGTTGAAATGGTGTGACCATGAAAGCGTCCATTGGCCTGGCAAACTCTTCATTCCCACGCAGCATTCTTGCCAGTCAAGTACCATACAAGCGGAAGACAAGACTAACTCCTCTCTCTCTACATACCCTCGGGTATTGTGACAGAGGGGCAAGCCTTCTCAGAACCCATTTCAAAACCAGTCCCTAGCATAACTAGCATAATTCAACAGTAGGCCGTCTTGAACTATCAGCACCACACGGGAGTCCTGAAAGCCCGGCCTGAGCCCAGCGTCCAACTCACCTCCACGTGCGTCCCCAACGGCAGGCATCCTTGATGCATGTGGCACACTTACCCAGGTCTGGGCCTATTGCGCCGCAATATGCCGCAATGCCTTCTGGCACCGCCGGGTTCTCCAGCTGGCGCACAACTTCCTGAGCTTGCACAGTGTACAGCCCAACGCAGGATAGCCTGCTATGATGCAGCCCCTCTCGGGGAGGGGCCTTGGGGGCGCGACATTTGACGCCGCGCGATCCGCGGATACCTGCGTCCCCCTTTGGTGGGAATCCACCAGACTACAAATCACTGCGGACGGTTGCTATCTACATCGTCAGAGCAGGTGTTGAGCTGGCCTGTTCACTTAGGTAGCATGGTGTGGCAAGTGTAGGTGCCTGCTGTGCGACGTTGGGCCTGGGTGATCCCCACGCCAGGGAACCAGCGGTCAAGTGACGCTCTCTATGTCGGGGAGATGGGCTACATGTTCGCCGACTGGCTAGCAAGAGGGTGTCATCCCCAGGAACGGCTCTTGCACAGCTCCGGTTGGTTTCTATGGTCCTCATGTGGGACATCTGCATGGCTGTGCAGAGACGGGTTTTGAGCCCAGCTTCCACGCAGGAGCACAGGTTTCGAATTGGTTTGTTATCGGCCGTGTGCTCGCTTTCGTACAGTGCCACGTCGACTAGTCCGGCTACTTCGGCTTTGCACGAACTTTGTGCAGTGTAATTTTGTTCATGGACCACACGGCTCTTATTACGTGCTCCTCACACTCCGGTCTGCGGAGGCTCTCCACCTCTGCCGACCTCTGGAAGGGCTGTGGAACATGTTGCCTACAACTGATGTTCATGGCTTTCACACATCTGGATCCGAAGCAGGCACCTAAAACTTCTTTTTTTTGCGGCTTCTCACTTATGTGCCATAGTCTAAACTCCAAGTATCCCCCTTACTGACCCCTATAGTCCCCTACAAACCCTCGTTTAAGCAGTTTTGACCATGGCTCACCTGGCAACAAGGTGATGGAAATCCCACAACACACCTCAGCAAATCTTATGGAATTGAAAACGGATTCGTGCACAAAAAGCTGGATTCGAGCACCAGCATTAGCCCAGGATTCACATGCTGCTGTCGGCGGATTCGCGCACGATGGATTTGCGCACCAACGGATTCACGCACCAGAACAGCCTATTGTCCGCGCACCAAGGATTCGCGCACAGGCTCGGCGATTTGCGCACCTTAAAAATAATGGTTCCGGGAACGAATTTGCATAAAACAAGAGGATTCGAGCACCAAAGTAGCCCAGGAAGTTTAGGTTTCAGGTTGGCGGGGTGCTAGGGCTGGGGGGGGTGTTCTAGGGTTTTGTTGTTTAGGTTTCGGGGGTGGTTCAGTGTTTAGGGCTTGGGAGTGTGTAGGGTTAAGGGTTGTGTATGTCCCTTTGTCATTCTCAAAAATTTTCACACCACATCCAACCCTAAATCCTAAAAACATGCCCTAAATAGCCAAAAAAACCATAACACTGAAAAACAATGAACCCTAAAAACCCTGAACCCTAAAAACCCTGTACCCTAAAAAAGTAAACCCCAAACGCCCTCAACCCTAAAAAAAGCAAGCCCTTTAAAAAAAATGAACGCGCTAAATTGAAAGACCCTGAACCCTAAGCATGCTCTTCCCCAAAAACCTTCAACCCTGAAAAGACTAAACCCTGAAAGCCCTAAACTCTAGACACCCAAAAAACAAAAACAAATATGACCCTAAACACGCTAAACCTGAAAGACCCTAAAGCCTAAACACGCTATACCCGAAAGAAAAAAAAAACTTCAACCCTGAAAAATGCTAAACCCTAAAAACCCTAAACACGAAAAAACCCTAAACCCTAAAAACACTATTCCTTAATGACCCTTAAGCTGGATCTCTAAAAATTGCGGAAACCTATGGGTCTGGGCGAGCCTAAACCCTGACCCAAACCCTGAACTCCCGCCACCGGAATCCCGACCCCTGAAAAGGTTTGTGCAAAACTAAACCCTGACCCAAACACTTAACTCCCACCACCGAGACCCTACACCCTGAACACCTCAAAGCACTAACCTCTTCACGCCCCCACTGCCGAACCCTAAGAACGAAACCCTACATGTGTCTCCAAACCCGAAGCGCACGCGCGAGCCCTAGACACTAATACCCCTCGTGCATGTAATTGGGCTTTGCAAGAGTTTGACACGGAGTGGTTTGGTAATTTAAACAGAATGGCAGGGCGCTGGAATCAAAGCCTTTGTGCTCGAATCGGGCTGGTTTGGTGCTTGAATTGGGCTGCCTCAATCGGACTGTTTCTGGTGCTTGAAATCTTGGTGCTTGAATCGGTGGTGCTTGAACCGTTGGTGCTTGAACCGTAATGCTTGGATCGGGGTTGGTGCCAGAATCGCACTGTTTCGAAACTCATGGACAAGGACCTGAACCTGCCCTCTGATCTCAAGGTTGATCGTGCCTACAACACCAGCTCTGCTATGATACAGCAGTACTACGCTTGCTTCAGTCTGAGAAAGGATCAACTTAGCAAAAGTTGGTCTTTACGCAGTGCGCCCACTCAGGAAGCTCACCAACTTTTCCGATGTTGTCAAACATTGTCGTGCTTCATTCCTTGTTCAGTCTTTGAATATGTGCACCAGCACCGCGCAAGGGTTTTTGCTAGTCATCACTTCGATGCTTGTGTTCAACTTGTCGATCGAGGACGCCTGGCCTGTGGAGCGTGTGAGTGAGCGAGTGAGTATTCAGTTCCAGCATGCAAAAGCATGTTACATTGAACATAGGCCGAGATAACAACTTTAGACTAAAAAAGGTCAGCGATCGCATTCGTTCATGGGCCATTCCTACCTTTATTCAATGAATGTCAATGTGTGGTTAGTATAGTTTTCCAAAATCTTGCCCAGCTGCCGGCTGCTCTTGAAGAAGCTCCTCTGCACATTCACCTGTTGCATGCATTCTTAGTGTTGTTGTGGCTGGCCCCATGTGGGATGCCTGGCCAGCAATGCAACCGCATAACAATATTGTAAACTGACTTGCATCTGCGTGGCGCCACACCGTTGTAGCCTTCGTCGCCACCTGTGGAACCCTTAACAGCATGCTTAGTTATGGAGAACGCGATATGCAAAATACGGCATCTGTTGCAAGGATGCTTAGTGGCTGTTCAGCAACTGCACACCGGATCACTCCTGAAGCGACGCTTGTGACATCGTCATACGTGTTTTCTGACTCAGGGTGTCGTCTGAAAGAACTGAAGCGCACCTTGTAAATCCTGTAAGCCATTGATGACCTTCAAGCCCCCTTTGAAGCCAGGTGCTAAAGAAAGACACAATTCTACGCCCTTTTTCCTGAAGGGGCAACCCTGGCCGGCTTGGCACCTCCAAGACCTGCTTCACCAGTATATCCACCAACTCTGTCATGTCCTCTCAGCTTTATCTGCATGATTTTCGCCTATACAGTCCACAGTGCCCGCAATTAGAACAACTTATCACCAAACCCGTACCCAGGCAGCATCCTTCAACAAAGATTCTGCATCTTATCCTGGGATGTGCTCCTTGTCGCCAATGAGGATCCTTTTACCTTCTCTTCTGCATCCCCGCTCCTGGCATGGATCCAGGCAAATAGCTCGACGAGAAACCCAAATGCGCATCAGCGGGTGCTGCATATCTGCGTCGGCCTTACCGAAAGGCATTCGGAGGTTTCTGCAGGAATGCCCTGTGCCCCTCCCCGCATGTTAAATCCCAATTAGTGCGGGGGTCCCCAACAGCGCAAGTTTTTGGATTTGTTCTGGACCCCCTATTCGATTTGGTGGTCCCAATACAGTATTTTTTTCTGCCGGAAAAATTCTAAGAAGGTTTTGATGAGGTCAACATACTTTGAGTTTTAAAGCCAGGCCTCGACATGAAAAGGACAGGCTCTACTACCTCTCGAATCTGGAACCTGATGCCGCGACAAACCGTCGATTTCTTAAAGGGCGTGGAACTTGATGCCACCAAAACAATCAATTTCTTATCGAACAAGCTCTTCGAACAGGCTAGGCAATCAAATTCCGGGACCCCTGATCCCCAATCATATAAATGAAATGATATGGAGGGGCTCAATAATGAAAAGATTTATTGACCAGGTTAATGGGGAGGCCATTCTAGTTTGTTTTACTTGTTTTTTAATTTGATCGTAATTGTTTTTAATAGCGTCATGCCTTTTAACCTAAAGGCCGGGACTGTGCCCTTCCTTTTCTTTTGAAAGCGCAATTGAGCAAGGCCTTATGATTCATATAAACCGAAGGAATTTTCAATTGATTTTCAAAGGAGCCATAGGATCCCCCAGACCCCCAATTCGGTTGGCGAGTTTTTTAAGAGAGGCGTCCCTTTTTGTTTGGGGGGGTTGGGGGCCCCACACTATTCCGGCCCCAACATTCCTTCCCACTGCCCCCCTACCCTTCCGTCCGCCCAACCCCCTCCCTTCCTCGCACCTCTCGCGCATTTCAATGCACCCCCGCCAAGGAAGCCCTACCTCCTCATGCACCCTCTATTTAAAGGGAAACTTTAAACCCTGCCTTACCTGTCCAGATCCCTACACCTAATTACCCATGGAAATTCTTGCCTCTGTGCACTATGACTACTCCAATATCCCGTGCCCCTTGCCCATAACCCCTATTCAACCATTCTTCCAACGAAGGTGCCCATACCCCCCCCCTTCACAACCGCCACGCTTTTCCCCCCTAACCATTCCTCCCATTATGTCCGCCAGCTGCGCACATACAGCCGGCCGAGGCGGGGGCGCGAAGCGATTACACTGTACATGCAGGCTCCTCGTACTCTTCAAGGTCAGCAGTCCTGGACATCCATAGTGGATAGCCTGCAATTGCAAGGGCCTTGTGAAGGGGTGAAGATTGTTTGGGATTTTTTGGGGGTCCTCTTTTTATGGGTGGAGGCGGGGAGGTGTTATGGGGGGGATGGCAGGGAGCGGTGTTGGGGAGGAGGCCCCCCCATTTGTCAATCATGAAGATTGAAAGCAAGTGATGGAAAATCGTGAAACCATGGAAAACATCAAAAAATATGGAAAATCATGAAGCGGTAGAAAATGATGGAAAGTCACAAACGTCATTGGTAATTATGAAAGCAACAAAGGCAATGACACATGCTGGGCAATGTTGAAAATTGAAAAATGTTGCAGTATGGTGAAAAATGCATTGTGACGAAACGTGCCGAAATTGAAGCAGATTGATGAGAGATGGTGAGATATGATGCAAGATGTTGGAAAAGCATCAAAACTGCTGGAAGACCACGCACAGTCATGAAAAGGTGATGGAACGCTGTGGAAATGATGACACATTGTGGAAAATGGCTGTCAATGATACAACATAATGAAAATGAATTAAGTGATGTGAAACATGACTAATGACAAAATTAGGACTGGAACTGATGAAAATGATGAAGCTGTGCAACATGTTGCAAAATCTGACAAAATGATGAACTCATCTGGGATAAAGATACATTATGCTGATCCAAATGATCAAAGACGTTGACACGATATGGCGGAAAATGATGAAATCATCATGACATATCATAAAACATGATGAAATCGGACGCAACATTGAGCGAACCTGGAAAGTCATGAACCAGTGATAGACAATCGTGAGAAATCAAAAGATGATGGGAAAGGATATAAACATGATGAAAGATGATGCAGGATGACCAAAAGGGGTGAAGCATGATAAAAGATGGCGAAAATCATGAGACATGATGAAACATGGTGAAACATAATGACCTGTAATGATATGAGATGGGAAATGATGAGTAATGATAAAGCACGCTGGGAGATTCTGGCATGAATATAAAAAAATAAAACATGACGAGATATGATGAAACACATCGTCAACAAGCAGCAAGAATTACACTAATCACAAGACTAATAACGGCAGTACAGCAGCACCGGTCATAAAAGTAGGAGTTATCTGCAAGTAGCCTTTAGAAAACTATCCGAATAACCTTCTGTGGGTATTTCGTTCTTCGTGTCCTTCTTTCTTTACTCTCTCTTCTTTCTTTACTCTCTTTCATCCTGACTTCCTGCAACTACTAGATTAACTATTCCTATTGATCTTTATTGATTTAAAGCACATGCTTTGCAGCTCAAATGTCCTATCCTTCGGAATTGGCTGTGGATCCTGAGGGCACCACACTGGATTTGATCTTTTTATTCGTGCCGCCCAACCTCATTTCGACCATATCCGGGCTGGACTCGCTGTCATCGTCAGGTTTACTCTTCGTTGTCTGCGCCGTCTTAGCTTTTGCACAAACCCACTCTGGCTTTTGACTCCTGACAATTCCTGGGCTGCTGGACGGCTCTCTCCTCACTACGTTGTCTCCAGCTTCTTCTTCTTCTTCTACAGGCTATGCGACACCCGGAGGTGTCGCGGAGGCGAACCTCCAGCCCAAATGTCCGGGGTTCCTGGCTGGGATGGTTCGGCGTTCACTAGATCGTTGCGCAGAAAGACCCTAATCCCCTAGTGACATTACCCCGTCTGGTGCGCCTTTCCTTTCCCGGGAAAATGGTCGGTCAGGAGCCGAGGAAAGGTTGGCATGTAGAAATCTTACCCTCCCTTACCCTGTCATTTGATCTCCGCACGCCCCTTGCTTCTCATTGCTCCGGTGGAGAAATCTCAAACTCTATCCAGCTTTCCTATCCGACATCGGTTTATATATCTCTCTCTCTCTCTCTCTCTGCTGGCTTGCAAAGCTGTGTATCTCTCTCTCTCTTTCTCTCCGCGCATACTGCGCAGTGGCCCGGCCTGCTGCTGCAGGTAGCTGGAGAAGGCTTCCTGTCAACAAAACTGCCATGAAAGTGCGTTCTCCTAGCCTCACAGCAAGCACACAAAAATCCCCACATAGCCCCCGAACAGGCCCCAGCACCCTCTACCCCCTCTGCTTTCAATATACAAGAACCACACCCGCTCTGCCGTCTGGTAGATGACAACAATAATGCTGATACCAATCGCAAAATAGGACTCCAAGATGTTGCTTTGTCTATTGCTGCTACTTCCTGTTGTTGTTCGTATGGCGATGCCATGAGAGCAAACCCAGAAAAAAGTCAAGTGCGAAAAGTTGCGAGGAGTCCTGGAACTTGGCTCTCCGCGCGTCCCGGCTGGCGGCAGGACCAAGCTTCTCGGGCCTAATCTGTTCCGGAAGTCTTATGGGAGCTACTACGGGAGGATTCGCAAAATTGGTGGGCCCTTTCCAGGGGTCCCCTTCATGAGGATGGCAATATTTTCGTATGGATATCGGTGCCCCCATTTTCAGAAACACCCACGTAGGGAGGACCCCAAACTGAGGACTGTCTTAGAATCTCTTAGACCTCTCTCAGGTCGTGCCAAGGCTCCCGCATAATCCCACAAATTCTCCCCTTACATGAGGGCTTCCTGAAAACTTCCAGCAGCCAGGTGAAGCACTTCATGCCCCTTTTGATGGGCCCTCTGGAGGGACATGGATTTGTACTCATTTTTAAAGGAGGGAAGGAGAAATGCCGCGCTAGGTCTTTCTTACAACGCCCTTTACCTCAGCCCATCTCCTTGGAAGGCACATTTCAGCTTACCCATCACTGGGGGCGCAGCGTGCTCTGCGCCTCACCAGAAAAGCCGGGCTTCTCCTTGAGGGCCCCACGGAGTGATGGGCCAAGTGCCAAGTTGAAAGGCACAAAAAGAAAATGGAAATTACTATAATGGGTTATATAGGGGCTATAGGGTATATATTGGGGTTATATAGGGATAATGGAAAAGAAAATGGAAACTACTCTGTTTGGATTACCATTCCTTTGGGATCTTAAGGTGGTGAGCTGGCACGTCTCAGCAGTTTCCATGGACCACAGTACGGGAGGTTGGGACGATGGTCGGTCTGGAAGAGAGCATTCACAGGGCTTTAAAATTTTCACAATGCGCAAACCTGATCATCAACTCAAGATCAAAGCCCTACATAAACCTGCTACAGGAAGCATTTTCAGACGTACTAGGCATGACCAAGCTGTTGGGGCGTGCTGAGGACATTCGAATGGCGACGCCTCTCAGAGAGCTCACAGAGACGGCGACAAGACTTTGCAAGCCAGATACGGTTGATACTAAAAATCCTGCGAGTTAAGGGATAATGGAAAAGAAAATAGAAACTGTTAAATTATTTTGGGTTATATGGGGGGTATATAAGGATGTTAAGGGTTGTATGGGAGGTTATATAAAGGGGTTATATAGGGATAATGGAAAAGAAAATGGAAACTACTATAGTATAATGAAGTTTATTATAGGGGATATTTAGGGATATTATTCCCACTAAAAATCCCGCCAAGGCTTCATAATGTGGAAACTACTATAGTATACTATATAGGGACTATAATGGGGTAATGGAAAAAATGGCGCAAGTTAAGGAACCTATATCATGCCCCTATAATGGAGCATCAAATGGAAAAGAAAATGGAAAATGAAAATGGAAACCGGGGTAATATAGGGAGTTAAGGCTTCAAGGAATCACACGCCCCGAACCTTGGAATTGGGGATTTGGGGTGTCTAAGGGTTTAGGGATTCAAGGCTTTAAGGAATCACACGCCCCAAAGCTTGGGAAGTATGGCAATATGGTATACCAAGGTCCCCTAAACCCTAAACTCTAAACCCTCAACCCTAAACCCTGAATCCCTAAACTTGCAGGATATCTCGAAACAATATGGCCAAATCTCCCCCAGTCCTTGTCCAAAGAAGGTGGTCTCGGAAGCCCATACCTGGGGGGTTTAGGGGTTTAGGGGTTTGGGGGTGTAGGGGTTTAGGGTTTCGGGTTTAGGAGTTTAGAGGTCTCCCAGCAGCTTGCATTCTTGGGATTTAGGCTTTCCAGCTCCCCCCCGCACCCAAACCACAAGTTGGACAAGGGATCCCCCTAAACCCTAACCCTAAACCCTAAGCCCTAAATCCCTAAACCCCCTAGGCCCTAAGCCCCAAACCCCTAAACCCCCTAGGCCCTAAGCCCTAAACCCCCTAGCCATAAGCCCTCAACCCTAGACACCAAACCCCATGCAAAGATTTCCAGCTCTGGGCTCCAAGCACTTCCTCCCCCTGCGCAGGCCAAGTGTGGCTGGGTTGACGATGAATGCCAGTCAGTTGTTTAGAGCAACTTCTGCTGTTGTTTTTGTTGCCTGATTGTTCTAAGCCCTAATCATGATGATGATGGTGATGATAGGATAGGATAGGACAGGATAGGACAGGACAGGATAGTGATATGCAAAAACACCGGGCATTCAAAACAGACTCCAGCAAAACTCCTGCCTCGTTTGTCTGAAGCATACCCGCTGCGTCATTGAGTACTCCAGCTGTTAGCTGCACCTAACTTGCCAAAACACGTGCCTCGGGATCTCTGGAGGGGTCGGCGGCATTGCCTTCAAGCTGTTTGCGTTGGAGAGTAGGGACAGGTGGGACACTCAGAAATCCAAGTTTGGGCTGCGCCCATGTGGAAGGCTTCAGGCGTGAATAGAATAGAAGCAAGCACCGCAAGTTAACTTCGGTGTGCATTGCACAAGTATTGACCGATACAGTGAACCTCCTGATGATCAGGGGGTAAACCCACCAAGCCTAAGACGACAATGCATCCATACCAGCTTATCCCTAATTGATACTGCACGCTTGACTCATACATGAATCTGAGACTCGCATGGAGTGGGTACAGGGTGTAAGCACGCCCCGGCCATTGCGCCTGTTGCCCAATCCGCGAAGAAATTGATGACTGCACCCGCCTCGTCTGAAGGCAAGCTGCTCTACAAGCATCAGAGGCTGTGAGAAGCAGCACAAGCTCCCAACCTCCTGCAGTCTTCTGGAGAAGGTTGGAGCAGCTGGCATGTCCGCTCCACCTCGGAGAATGGAGTTGTGTCTTACTTCATGTGCACAGGCACAGACCTTGGACGTGCCCTACATCCACGGCACACGGAGCAACAGAGGCTCGCGCTTCCCCTCCCATCAATGCGCGCCTTCGAAGCCGCACGCGCCTGGGCTCCAGCTTTCGCCGTACTTTGGGCAAGGCACTAAAACCAGTTGTTTAGCATGGTCCTTGACGCGAACAGGAAATTCTTACCCTTCAATAGCAAAACAGGCTGTCAAAACGTTCTCCGACACCATTTAGCCCCGAAGTCAGGCAAAGGCTAGGCACGCACATTACGACACGCTAGTGTTACCTACGATAGTGCATAATAACTATAGGGGATGTTGTTATACCTTGGTTATAACTTGAATGTTCTACTACCTCAAACCCTCAATTCTACGACCGCATTCCAAGCTTCCATGTAATTGTCCATTCAGCTGCCCATGTTTACTTCCAAGTGACTCTCCATGATTGGGGTAACATCCTAAAAATTCGATATCCCTATACACCCCCAAACCCTAAATCCTAAGACCGTTGTTGGGTTATGACTTTCGGTTTCCCAGTTAAAAGGCCTGCTGTGCCAGCTGTTGCGCGGCTTCAAAGCTTCGCTCCATCTGCTGGGCAACCTGGTGACCTGGCAGACTGCATAGGGTTTAGGGCTTAGGGCTTAGGTTTCGGATTTAGGGTGCGCTTCTAGGAGACTTGCATATAGAGGACATGCACAGGGTAGATAGGGCCTCCATGGGCCTCCTGTTGCCTGTTAACATGGGGTTATGTACGGAATTGTAAGGGTGTATAGGGTTTAGGGGTATACCGTACCGCATTCATGGAGAATCAAATAGAAAGAAAATGGAAAATTAAATCAAATGTGGCATTATACCGGGATTTCAATAAATACGGGACCCCAATATGGTGCAATGACTCCGAAGAAAGGACCCCTCTTGGAAACTCAATTTCATTGCAGCCATTCCATGTGACTAGAATTCGGTACCTACAGAGTAGTTAATGTTGCATCTTCCACACTTTAATGTGGTATTCCTTGCCCAAAAAAAACCCCCCCAAAAAAAAGGCTTCCTGCAACTGCCCAGTGACCTGCGACGTTGCTCACGAGGCCCACAAGAGTGTCGAAGTGACTTGGGTCCTGCAGGAACGAACTCGCCAACCACCGCAGCGACAATTGAGCATAACATGGCCATGTTCATACTAAAGCATGACAACCTTCATATCCCATCACCCCACTGTTCCCACCCATCATGTGCTGACGAGCTGCCTCGGCTCCGCTGTGTTCCGGAGATGCCTGGCTTACTGGCGCTGCATGGGGAGCGGGGAGATGAGTGTGGTGCGGGACTTCAAAAGTCAACAGGGTGTGCCAGGCAGAGAAGCAACACATGTTCGAAGCATCACTGGTCGAAGACGCTGATACCACAAAATACTTCTGAGAGTGCGTTGTTTTGGCATGAGTTACACTTGATTGAGGCCAAGCCCCATGTACAACAAGTTGCTCTAAAATGGAACAGCAAGGCATGCTTTGCGACAATTTGAGGCTTCTGATGCTTTAGTTCATTGTCGTGCAGCACGGCATCACACAGGCCTCAATGGCTACGAAAAGCCTCGACTGTTTCTGTTGACAGTCACTGTACAATTTGAGGCGTGCGGATACCAAGACAGCAGCGGCACCGGCGCAGTATTCGGTAATCTGTACAGCTGCAGATGAATGCCCTACAGCTGTCATTGACTGCCCTTCACCTCTGTGCTTCTCTACAGTAGCCAGAGGCGGCACCTGCTGAGCCTATACGCATGACATGCACGGAGTCTCACCTCCACAGTTTGCGGGCTTGCGGCTGGGAAGGAGAGGGAAAAGGTTGCCACCGGCCGTGCCCTCAGAAGGCACGAAGCCTTCTCCCAAAACTGCTTCGTTCACAAAAGGAAAGGCTGCCGTCTGGCGGAACAGCTCTGACAAAAGGGACGTGTCAGGGAAGGCAGCAGAAAAGCCACCAACCGTTGCCAGCTGCTCCGTGGGGCTGTAGTTCACCCACCAGTGCACAGAGCCCTTTGGAAACACAAAGGTGTCCCCCTTCTTGACATCAATAGTGACAAGCTGGGGCGTCTTGCCTGTGTTCAGGCGATAGTAGGACACTTGCCCGGCACCGCTAATGACTGTGTTCCATTCAGCCGCATTAGGATGTGTGTGGGCGGATACAATGCCGCAGTAGCTCACCACGAACTTCACGAGAGACTTCCCTCCTGCAGCAGCGGGGAGCAGCAAGGTCTGTCGAAAGTGTTGCTGCCAACTGGATGTCAATTTGTCTACCTCATGTTGCAACGAGGAATGAGACGCCTTCTTCCTGTTGATGCTGCAACCCCACATGATACCCTTCACATATAAATTGGGGGGGAACCTGAACACTAAACTTCGGCACAGCTACATAATCCCCAGATAATATGTCCTCCCGATATAACCCCTAAAGAACCTTAAACCCGAAACAGTAGGTTCTGTTTTCTTTTCCATTATCCCAAAAGCTCCGATCCTGCCACGTTGGTCAGACCAGGCCAGAAGGCCGGTGGCGGCGGGCCGCCCCCGCTGGCCGTGAAGGAGAGGCCTGACAGCCGAGGGTTTCACCGTAGGAAGAACAAGAGTTCAGGGTTTAGGCTTCAGGGTTTAGGGCTTAGAGTTTAGGGTGATCTGATCGTCCTGGCAGTATGAGCTAAATACAACATGAAGGCCAATAAGAATATTTCTAGCACGAACGACTGTACATGTGAAGGAAACAGAGGCATAAAGGGCATAAGGGCGACGAGGGCGACGAGAATGCTGAGTCTAGCTGAGGCTGCCAAGGGCCAGAAAGGTGTGGGCCTGAGGTTGAGGGAAAGCGGATAACGCTGTTGGAAACAGCTTTCACAATCTGGTTTGAAGTAGACCTGAGCCTGGCGTTGAAACCTCCCTGAAGACATGCAACAAAACACTAAGTCTAGACCACCAACCCCAGACCCCTCGACCAAAACCAAGAAGTGACAGCACTTCCGCGGCCTCCATCGAAGCTCGGCTGCGAAGATGCAGTACCCATGACGCCCTCGCCTTGCAGTGCCAATCTTGTGAATCCTTCTAAAGACATGGGGTGAGATAGGGTTATGTACGGTCATACAGGGATACAACAAGGGGATATGAGGTATTTCTCCATATCTGCCATGACCGCTGGTGTGGGGCGCTTTGATCTGGTATGAGTTGCCCACCCACTCACCTCACCCCACCCCTTCTAGAGCTCTTTTGAATTGACAGGTTCCAGATGGTTCGCATCCAAAACGACTGAAGTCTGCAAGTGACAAAGGACCTACCCTCCAAAATCGTCTTTACGGTAGGAAGCCCAAAACAAGCAAGCAAGTGCCATATCCGCAGTTGGGCCACTGCGGCTGACCACCTCCCCTGCAAGCGGCCGCAATCCTGCAAGTTGCGCTGCAAAAGTGGACACTGCATCTCCAACAATCCATGAGCTCTTCTGGCCTGTGTGTGTGTATGTGCACACAAGTTTGGCACCTTGCGGCAAACTGCCTCTTCCTCCGGTTGTTGCATCGGGGCTCTAGTTTTGGTAGGTTCTGACTTTAGCAGGTACTCTCATAGCCGTCGGGGACACCCGTAAGTGCACCGGATTCGAAAATCCCCCAACATGAATTTGATGCAAATCAAATCAGCCCCTGCCCTTGCATCATTCAACCCACCCCCCAAACCAAAGATGCTAACCCTACTTCTTTAGGGTGAGAGCGACATAGTACCCGGTTAGAAATGGGGATGACTGGGGTCAGTGCGTGGCTTATAGAGGCTATAAGTCTCCTCACTAAGTCCCCCTGACCCTGGAGATAAATCCACAAGCCTCAGTTCCGTTTGGTCCTCCTCCACAAGGTGGCTTCGGGCAAGACACAGGGGTGTCTGCGGCTGTGAGGCCATACCTCTGTGCTTCCAGGATGCCATATACAGCTTCTGGTCCTACTCTTCTTTTTCTTGGGGCTTTAGGAATCAAAAGCTGGTTCTTCTTATTCAGAAGTATAAGATCAAAGCATTGTAAGGCAATCCCCAGATACTTTCCCGAGCGAAGCTCGACCGGGCGGAACATGTTGGTGCCGCTGGGGTTCTTCCTTGCATGTTCTTGAAGTAGTGCAAAAATAGTCCTTTGATTCTATGTTGTATCCAAGTCTATGCTATGTTGGGTTTCAATATTCCCCAAGGACTCAAATGAGATTCAACAACAACATCCAGCTTCTGGAAGCTATCCATTGGAGCATGGCGGCTCCTAGACCGGGCGGCTGCGCAAGCCTGGCGGGTGAGGACGTCATCCGACCCCATGTAAAGAATAAGAAACTCTACTCCGCCGCAAGACCCAAGTCCGTACGATACACAACTCCAAGAAGTCTTAAAACCCTACATAACCTGCGCTGGACCTGGCACACCCACCCTAAAAAAAGAAAGCACGCAGTTCAGGCCTCGGGGGTAAGCTTGGGAAAGAGAGGGCTCTCGCCATGTTGCAGGGGCACCGTGTTTTTACGTCCATTGGACCGGCCGATCATTGCGTTCAGCAGCGGCATATCCTGGCTCAAAGAGTTCGCATAGCAATTTGCATGGCTTACGGATTCAGAAGTTGAGGGTTTAGGGTTTCTGAGAAATTGGCGGCTTCGCTGTTCAGGAATGCATGCTGGGAATCATGTTTTGGACCATACACGCACTCTCATGTCGAGAAATGCCCAGGTCCTGCATGAGGGTACCCACAACACCCACTCCATCGTCGTATCCGACTAGAGCCGTGTCAGGGTCATCTGTGTTGAAGAAAACGCCAATGGTCACAAGCGGCTCCTCCCCAAGGTTCACCCACCAGTGGTAGGCACCCTCCGCAAAGAAGAAAGACTCCCCCTCAGTGACCTCTGATACTTCAAGCTTGTTGGTGTCAGTTGTCAGCTGCCCAATGATGCCTGCTCCACGGATCACTGTGTTGATCTCCACCGAGTTGGCATGCAGATGTGGTGCTACGACGCCACACGGCTCTACCAAAAAGGACATGATTGTTTGCTGCTGCTTGAACCCTGCAAGGTCGGGTTGAGCATTGACGCAGCCTCCAGGACCGCGGGCCACCTGCTTGGTGCCCGCTCCAGGAGTTTCACAGCTGGACTCAAAGAGGCCGTGCGCCACAGTCACGGCCGGGCTGGGCAGCAGCTGCTGAGCATCTGCGCGCCGGGCACCCCGGAGCTCTTGCGCCAAGCTGCCGGTCAGGCCTGCACAGTACACACTTCAAGCCAAAAAGCATAAGCCAGCACGCTGGGCTACTTCAAACAACAGCAAGGCAAGAATCTCAGGCCAGTGCCAGTCAGCAGTGCGAAAGCCAGGGCAGCGTTGGTAGGCATGGGCGCGGCAGTGCAAGGCAGCAAGGAGTGGCCGACGGCAAAAAGGCAAAAAGTAAGCGGGCAGGCTTCTCTGAGCCAAGCAAGCACACGCGATTTCACCCAAAAAACGCGCTGCCCCTCCTTGCAGAGATGCATCTTCAAAGCCTGCGAGCCTCTCCGAAATGCTTCTCTCTATATATCCCCATACATCCCTAAGCTCCCTAGGTATCACTATTTCGAGAGACCACATTGTGGCCCTAAACCCTAAACCCTAGACATCTCTGAAGCCCTGGGACCCTGCCACCTCACCGTCCGGACGTGGAGCTCGCATGGCTGGCCTTGCAGGAACCCAGGACCCCCATAGTTTAGGGCTTAGGGTCTAGGGTATCAGGGGATATACCTTAGATATCTATAGGGCTATATAGGGTTACATACGGTTATATCGGGATATATGGGGTTATAAACGTTTATATAGAGATATATAGGGTTATCTAGGGAGATATAAGGACAATGGAAAAGAAAATGGAAACTATTGTTTAGGGTTTAGGATTTAGGGTTAGCTGGACCCCCCACCCTGTAATAGTGACTGTGATGGATAATAAGGATTATAATAGGGTCCCATTATTTTCCGTTTCTACCACTATTACAGGGTGGGGGGTTCCTCCTCATAGATATCCTTAAACCATGACAGGCACTCTGAGAGCATTTAAAGTGTATTGTGTTAAAATCCCTCTCAGCACTCTGAGACGGGTCGAGAAAAAAAAACTCCAATCGGCAGCACATTTATCGTGCACTTCGCGAAGCAGTTCAAGGGAACACGCTAGCAGCACCCTGAACCCTAAACCCTAAACCCTGAAGCCTGAACCCCAAACCCTAAACCCTTAAACCCTAGCCCCCTAAACCCTAAACCCCTCGTGGCCTCACAGCCGTCGGACTCGGCTGCCTGCCAAGCGCAATGGGGCTATCGCAAGGTCCCCATCATTAAGGTTTAGGGATTAAGGTTTCGAGCTTAGGGTTTATAATGGGGATCATGGTATAGTCCCCTTCAGTAGATAGAATATGGGGTTTTATGGAGGTTATACAGGGATAATGGAAAAGAAAATGGAAACTACTATAATATGATAGGGTATATATCGGGGTTCTAGTCCTCCTTAAGTAGATAGAATGTATGGGGTATGTGGGGATCTGATTATAATATACCTAAAGCCATATTCTATCTACTTAAGGGGGACCATATTACAAACGGATTTGGGTTACCCCACAGCCCAAAACTAGGACCCTATGACTGCCATGTGATCTTTACAGCAGCCCTATTAAGGGTGCTGGGCCTGCCCCAATCCTCTTACCAAGCACAACAGCTCCCACGCGTCGAACTACATCAAGTCTCAAGGTTCCCAAATCTTAACTACAGTCATTTTCGCTCGTCCGCTCGGATCAGTATGAACCAACACCAGACACCACAATCCCTGGAGAAATGTTTACAGCCAAACCTATACCACAAGTCCAACCACTGGGCACCCGGACTCGTAGAAGCCCATTCCCGGTCCTGTCACTGCGGCATGGGAGTGTCTCAACATGAATGTTGCTCTAAATACCTCCTAATACCGCAGGAAGCTTCCCACTATCGGGCGGCCCTGAAACGGACTCATGGCATCGAGTAAACCCCGAACCGTCGAGAGTCAAGCTTGGATGCCATGTGTCGGCAAACTGCTGGGAGCGACCTTCACCGCGCTACTGCTTTTGAATGATTTCATGCAGCCTCATTACTATTAATAGCGTTGTCATTACTACTCGGACTCCCTTTCTCCCTGATACAACTACCCACCCATGGCCTGGAGCTTTGGGACTGCTCGACGGGCTGTGGCGGACCTTGTGTGGCCTTCAGATGGCATCATGCTGACCTTAAAAACTGGCCCCTTAGACCATCAACCCTCGAATCTCAGACGACCAAGGCCCTGCACACAGGTTCATTCTTACCTTTGCACGAAACAGAGGACACCATGAACCTCTTTGGCAACTGGGGCTCGGACGACGACTCCACGGCTCTCTTGGCCTCAGGGCGCAAGCTTGATGGGTCTGGTGGCGTCAAGAATGCCGTAACATGCCCTTGGTTCTATTTTTGTTTTTTGTGGCTCGTATTTACACACGTGATCTTAGGAGGAACCATGCTGCTACGATGAAGGCCACCATTCTGAACAGTGTGCTCTCAAACCAAGAGCTCGAGGCCCTGAATTGCCTCTGGACCTCGAGAACACTAAGACTTTAGACCTCACAATCCTATCAAGTATTGGAACCACAGCTCAAACTCCATCCTGCGTCTGCCAATGGCGAGTGCTGCACATTTGGTACATTCTCATATTGCCCCATGTACGCCACAAGTGATGTGACACTGTCGGCGAGAGTCCTCGAACCATGATGTCACTGAATGACAAGAAACCAGTGGATCCCACGGATTCCTAGTAGTAGTATTTAATTGAAATGGTAAGAGCCACAGCAATTGTAAGAGTACTAGCAGAGATTCCGGCCAACTGCGCCGCCCACATGGCGTCTGGAAGCGCTTCGGCTTCGGCCTTGCTTTCATCCAAGGATTTAGAGCTCCAGAAATAATGCCTGGAGGCGCGATAGAAACCCATGAGATCCACTGCATGACCTCCTATGAAAACCTGGACCTCGTGTTCTGTCATGACAACTCTAAGCATTCCTTTGCTAGCGAATCCGAAGTGGAAAAGCGAGGGTTAAAACCCGCAGCCTGGATACGGTCCACACTCCCTGCACAATACTTGTAATATGTTGTAATAACAAGATTTAGGGGCTAGGGTTTAGATTACAGACACTGCACATCATCAAAGAACCACGATGATACAAAACCAAAAGTGCCGAAGCCGTAAGCCCAAAAGCCTTGAGCACCACCAAAACCAGGGCCCTCACACCCAAGCGCCAAGCCCTTCGTTACAATAACTCCCCCATCCTCCTTACAATGCCGTAATATATTTGGGGAATTTGTTACCAACAAAATACTGGCAATCATCCCTATACTCCCTATATAACCCTGCTTCCATCTAATGTTCCATTTTCTCTTCCGTACATAATAAGAATTTGAGGAATAACTCTTACCAAGGAACCCTATAAACTAACTCCCATAACCCCGAACCCCGAATACTAAACTTCGAAACCTAGACCCCTAGATGCTAAACCCCTAAACCCTTAACCCCTGCACCCCCAACCCCCAAACCCCAAACCCCTAAACCCTAAACCCTTCACCCAAACCGCAGTTCTCGGCTTCCGGCCACCGGGTCTCCCGACATGACTTCCCGAACCTTTGGAGGACCGGGAGGTAAGAATAAGAGGGTTTAGGGTTCAGGGTTTAGGGTCTCCTCATCATTCTAATTTGCTAAGCCCTCCGAGAGCTAAAGATTATCATGATTTGCCAAAACGCTTCGGCTCAAAAACAACTCAAACCATAGAAATAGGTTCGGCTGGTTTTCAAGACTCCTTTAAAATGGGATCGGCTAATTTTCAAGACTCTTTAAAAACAGGTTCGGCTGCAAACCAAAAATTATCATCAAAAACAGGTTCGGCCGGTTTCCAAAACTCATCAAAAATGGGTTCGGCTTGTGTTCAAGACTCACCAAAAATGGGCTCGCATGGTTTCCAGACGCATCCAAATTAGGGTCGCCTGGTTGTCAGGACTCAAGTGGGCTCCCGGATTTCCACGACTCGATACGCGGATCTTAGAGGCTTCCCAGTCTGCCGGCAAATTGGAAAACAAGTATTTCTAATTGTTCAAGCCCGAAACTCTCACTGGTGGTGCGTGTTATGTCTAGAAACTCTGCTAGTCGAGGTGCCCATTTCTGTAGCTCCGCAGCTTCGGTGCCGAACTCGAGACGCTGGATCCTGGCACGGAAAATTTGGGGGAATTGGTTTTTGAGTCATACCATGTCCACGGCAGCAGTGCCGCCAACCAAATGTGCTAACAGACCTGCCACATGCTCCTGTCCATAACGTCTGAGCTCTCCACCCACCCTTCTGAAGGCCGAAGGCCCAAGAAAGTTGGACCTCGATCATCATCCACTTCAGGTGCGCAATACGCTGTAAGATGGAAAAACAAGCGAGGCGTAGTAAAGGCAACAAGCATGGCAGCTGCCCTTGTGCAGCCCTACCTGGCTAAGTCATCTGCAAATTCTGCATCTTGATAATATTGGGGTTATATTGGGACAATAGTAGGGTTATTTTTGGGATAATGGAAAATAGAATGGAAACTACGATTTAGGTGCCAGACATTGACATCACTGAATGGTCCAGAAAGATCATCGTCCTCACGGGAAACACACACACACATGATGCAAGCGATCCTCGATCAAACCCAAGGCTCCTTGTTGCAGTCGCTCAAGTAGGGGACTGTTGAATCCCTGAACCCCAAGAAGGATGCGAACTATAACTATAATGGAGAATCAAACGGCGAAGAAATGGAAAATGAAATGGAAACTGGGATTATATAGGGGATTGTAGGGGCTACAGTCTAAACTCCTAATATCCCCCTTCATTACCCCTATATGATACTCCCCCATATAATCCCCTATATAACCTCCTCTGAAGAATTTAGACTCTATAGCTCTTGTGGAGACATGGTGCAAGGTGATTCGGTCCTGCAGGTTCTCTGGCTTGGTGGGCTTGCCACCTGCCATGCTGTGCCCCTTCATGCCCGAAATCCATCCACTGAAGCATGTGAGCTATAGTCTACACTCCTCAAAGGGGGGTTGTATAGGGGATTATATGGAGGGAGTATTATATAGGGACTATCAAGGGGGATACTAGGAGTTCGGACTATAGCTCATGTAGCAGTGAGACTCTCAACCCCCCAATCTGCAAGATGCATGCAGCATCCGGTTGGTATCACTAATTGCTTGAGTGGCATCATCCCGCCTACTGTTATGAGGGTGCAACTACAACTTGTGACAACAACAACGACGACAACGACATGATGCCAAATGGCATGGTTCTCAGCATTGTCATCATCATCAGCCACGAACAATACCAATACGCTTTTTTTCGTGGCATGTTCAAAAGGCTTGAAGTACACCTCGCCGAACTCACACCGCGGCAAAGGCAGATTGCAGGTGCCTGGAGGTTCGGCCGCAGTCCACCTCCGCCGCTTCTTAGCCACCTCTGGTCATGAAATTCAATGGTCAGAACTGCTGCGGCTGTGGTAAGCAGACAACTCAGAAAAAGAAAAGGAAGCGCCGCAGGAGCCATAGTCCAGGTCTTCTTTTCATAGTTGTGAGCAGCAGCAGCAGCAGCAGCAGTCGTCCTCCTCCTCCTCCTCCTCGTCCTCGTCCTCGTCGTGGTAGTCGTAGTCGTAGTCATAGCAGCATGAGTAGCGTCCACAGTAGTAGCAACAGTAGTAACAGCAGGAGTAGCAGTAGCAAGAGAGGTAATCACGGTACGAGCTAGTGATGTTGTTCTCGCCATCGTCGCCGCAGTGCTAGCAGTATTGGTAGTGTTCATAATGGTTGACATTTTCCAGATGACAACTCAACATCCGCAACCCGCCACCCTAAACCCAAATCTGACAACACGGCAACGCCATCCATAATTGGAAGCTCTGTGTACTTGAGGAGTTTTCAACATGTAGGTGTACCTTTTTAGACGTCCCTATTAAAAACCCTAAACCACTTGTCCAAGTCAACCCTGGCAAGAACAGTATCTAAAGCGATCATGTTGTTCGTGGCAGTACTGACAACTGTTGCACCTGCAACAACAAAATTTGCTAGCGGATAATGATCAGGGAATGTAGTGGATCTTCATGGTAGCCCCTATGCTATCCCAAAGAACTATCCGGACGTTTCAGCCCTTCCATACCTACTTACCAAGCCTACAACCTAAACAGTGAAGCCTAAAAATCCTACGGCCTGAAACCTAAGCCCTAAAGTTGCCCCAAAGCCTGAAGCCTAAAGTTTCTGTACAGACTAGACGACAACCCTAAATCCTCGCCTTCTGCTCTTCTTTGGCCCTGAAGATGCTCGACAGCAAGTTCGACACCTACCACTTGCAAGGGGGTTCTCAAAAGGGAGCAGCCGATCACGGAGCCTATAGGGATATAGAGAGAGAGATAGTGAGATTGTAAGGGGGCAATGGGGTGATCCTATTGGGGCTTGCATAGGTATACTCCAACTTCGGAACAGGGCCAGTCACCTAGCCAATCATTTGCAGGCTGGTAGAGGCAGAGCATCTCTATGTAGGCCCATTCCACTCATGACATGATGATGACATGGTCTAAGCACTATGATGATGGTGCACGAATCATCAACAGCCTGCCTTGCGTTAATACTTACAGATTTCATTCTTTGGTACCCACAACACATGTTCCCATGCAAACGTTCTAACAAATGGGATATCGCAAAGGTGTCCTGGCCTCCAGCTGCTCCATGTCATTCAAAAGATTGTCGAGAAAGCGCTCCTGTCAAGACTCACGACAGTCGTTCTTAACCAAAATTATGGGAACTTCAAAAAAAAGGCTTGTATGGGGGCCCTCATGTATGGCCCAAACTGAAAAAACCTTTTGCAGCCCTTCATTTCTGCAATCTGATGTATGTCTACAAATAGCAGCAAGCACACAAGCCCGACAAGTGAACTTTCACACAATCTCTTTCAGTCCTGTCTGCCCTTGACTTTCCTTTGCGCCTTCTCCACACGCCTGAGTTCATGCCGCGAATACCAATGCACTGTTCTGACACCCAGTCTGGCAGTCACATGCCTGTTGTAGACCACTGCCTCCACATGCGTGTCCATGCTTTTTGGAGAGGTGCCCATGTCACTCTCTAAAGGGGGGTGAAACTAAGACGCACAACAAAGTGCAACTTAGCAAGCGACTTGTGCAACCGATCCTGCTCTTGACGCAGCATCACCTTTCTCAAGCCAAAAAAACGCCCCCCCGTCCACATAATGCTTGGAAAGCTGCAGCAACTGGGCTGCTGATAGCTCGGATGAGACTGACACGCTACCATCTTCAAAGGCCAAATAAATTGCCAGCAGTCCAAGACGGCCTCAAACTCTTGCTTAGGCTTTGTCTACATCATTTTTTGCTTGAGTTTAGCCCTCGGAAAAGAGATCGAACCCCAGGACACGACCTCTCTCCACATGCTACTTCTAGCAAGAACCACAAGCAAGCAGCGTCTCACACTCAAGCAACTCACCTTGCCTGCTCTTCTTCAAACTCGTTGAGCAATGATCTCATGTCCTGCATAACGCATGCGAGCTTCAAACAAAACTGCAAACGACCTCAGAGCTATGTGAGGAGACCCTGGTAGCGGACGTCAAGCCCACGTGAGAGCATCAGCATCAGACAGTAGCACACTTTTCCATTCACACACAGCATGACTCGCAACACAAGCTGAATTGCGCGATGCCTGGCAACTTCGCTCCAAACGCTCGCAAGTGACCTGCAGAAAACGCACATGGGGCACAGCACCGAGCGGGTCAAATGTCAAATCCTTGGTCATCCTGAGTACAATCTTATAAAGCCATGCTTCAAATTCCTTACCTTTGACAGCTGCCCCTGTTGCCCCATACTAAAACGTAGACAGCAAGCAAGCCAGGTAGCCTTGAGATCCTCGAGCGGCATGGAGTTCAGGAGCCCGGCCTGCCCAACACATGGTTTGAAATTTTACTGCTTTTAAAGTGTCGAGATTCAGGCGTACAGGAACGATCATTTTGTTGTGGCTAGGTGCCAGAAGCAGCTCAGAAATCAATAGCCAAGGCCTCGTCCATGGCTTGTGGCATGGCGGAATCTCTCGGGGCACTTTGGCCTAAAGAAATATTCCTCGAAGTAGAGTGAACAAGGCTGCTTGGCGCCGTGCCAAACCGCGAACGTTGTCTCTACCCCGTGCTTGCATGACAGGACTTGAATGGGCAGTGACACGGAATCAGTTAAGTGGATATCTACCTTGCTGAGTGCAAAGTGCGTACACGCAAACCGGACCGAAACGCTGAGGGAGACTGCCCTAAGAGCCAAATAGCCCAAAATAGGTAGCATTTTTTGGGCACTACCCAAGCTATCGATAAAAATCTGCGCGGTCGCTGCTTTTTAACCACTAGAAATTTCTGAGCCACGATACAGCTGCGGAACACTCAGCAGCTGAGCCCCTTACCCTAGAAGGATGCAGAAAATTTAGGCTTTAGGGTTTAAGGGTTTAAGGGTTTTAGGGCTTAAGGGTTTAGGTAGGGTTTAAGGCTTCGGGAGGGTCCCGTGAGCACAAGGCCACACCTCGGTCTCGGGTTTAGGGTGAGGGTCAGAGTTTAGGGTTTCAAGCGTTGCTGTAGCTTTACAACGCAGGCATCTACCAAGGGCTTCAAGAAAATAGCTGCAGCTGCGGGGCGTTGATTTAGCAACCAAGCTCTAGGCGAACCGAAATGGCTACAAGAACTACCAATGATTGACGCAACTAGCTCGCATGTTCGCTCAGAATCTCAGGACCAGTTTTTCAAGCTGAGAGTGAAGCCTCTTGCACAGTATGTACGTATAAACCATACCCCGTTGGCAAAGGCCAGCACATGTTACTGAATCCTGAAAATGTAATCTGAATGCGGAAGCAAAGGCAACTAACCTATGTTTCAACTTATTGAAGACGACACTCAATGCACCAGCTGCAACTCTGGGCACTTTCCCTTTTCCTCAGCTCAAAAGGAGTTCGTGGAGCTTACCTTGCAAGTCTCCACATGTAGTGGATTGCGCCAGGCTCATGATCTGCTGTGCTGTTTCTTTATACGTTCTGGTGAGGCCACAGCGCTTCCTAGGAGGACGCTAATTTCCTCCTGCTCCTTGCCAACGCCGCCGACCGGCTGCCTTAGGTCGCCTATCCACATCTCTAAAGCAGCAGGCTGGATATGGGCAGAATGCCTGCTCACTACCGGCATACCCGCCTGCTGGCCTTCATCCCCATCAGCTTGCCAAAGGAGCTTAAGTTGTCCACGATTGACTGGCGATCCGGCACGAAGTGCGGCAAGAATAACAGACTTACCAGGTAAAAAAAAAAACACGTCTTCCGCTCTGGCGTTCTCAGTGGATGCTGAAAGAATCTAAGCTGTCCACAGCACAACTTCACCAAACAAACAATAGCTTCGCTGACTTCAGCGGATGCAAAAAACGTTCCATCAGGTCCTGCATGGATTCTGCGATCAACTCCTGCACCTATGGAAAGGCACCTTGCCCGTAGTTGCGGATGATGAGATGGACGTCTCTGCAGATCTCTGAATCTGCATCAGAACAGTGCTGCAGCAGATTGCATAAGACAGCAGTGTTGCAGTTGAACTTGCTGCCGGTGCCGCTGCAAGGGACATGAGCTCTTTTTTTTTGAGCCAAGAGGTGCCGAGGAACTGGTTTGCTCAGTCTCCCTTGTGGCCAGGAAGACGGTTACGAAACCAAGGGCGGAGGTGCTGCAAGATAGCTATATCCCCAATATAGCCCCTATATAACCCCAGTTTCGATTTCATTTTCCATTTTCTTTTCCNNTTTCCATTTGATTCTGCATTATTATGTCAGGTGCTTCCACTCACCTCTGTGCGGCACTGAGTCTAACATCGTAAAGTGATGCCTGCAAGAAGAGAAAAACTAGCCAATCTCCCGGACATGATCCTGCAGCTAACTACAAGGCAGACTTGCTGTTGAGTTCGACTTCCTTCACCGAACAAACTTATCAGAAAAAGCGTAAATGAGATTAAAGGAGGAGAGACAATGCACACACTGTGATTCCGTTGCTCTTTTCATCATGCTGGATCATCAACCGTATGTGTACCCTGGTTGTCCAATCTTACGGCAAAATTCGTCACCAGCCCAGATGATCTGTTTCCACTGGGTCCCAAAGCAAGTATATAGACAAGGGCCGCAGCCGCAGACTGAGGAAGAGGCTCTGCGTTTGAGGATGCCTTTTTTGTTCGGAAGCATGTAGTCCAAGACTTCTTCTGGGCCGTAGCTCATGGCCTGCGCCTTCACCTGAAGCGCAGGTTCCTCCATCTTGTCACCTCGGAACGAACTGTGCAAAAAAAAAAAAAAAGGTCTTTTCGTGCC
>CAJNIZ010031224.1:168736-189659 GCA_905231905.1 Symbiodinium pilosum
TTTGTGGCTCCTCGAATATATTTCCGGCACCCTTCCATATATGTATGCGGTTTTTTGACTTTTCATCCAGAATCACAGTACCTGCAAACTTCCCTCTCCTTGCGGCTTGCATCTCTGTAATTCCCAGCTGACGAAAAAGGATCTCCGGTTCCCTCACTTCGAGGTGTCGCGGCGGGCCATGGCTCCCGTAACTCTATCCCTTGTTGCCTCTTGCTTTACCCACAATTCCTTGGACAAGATGAAATACCCAGAACAGCGACTGCTCAGCTCGACTCCGAAGGAAAAAACTCCCTGAACTGAGAAGCTTCTAGCTAGGTTTCTCCCTGGTTCGCAGTTCCCGCAGTCGGAGGGGCTTATATTTTTCCAGTACTAATCCACTCAGCTTTGGGTTACCTCAGGCGCAAGTCCACCCCTCGCGAAGGCAGGGAAACCCCCACCTCCGAAAGGGGCCTTGGCCGAGGGCGCTCCCCCTCCAGAGAGGGTTTGCGCGGCGGAGACTTGAGCCAAAATGGCTGACATCCAGCTGCCCTTCTCTCTTTTGCCTTCTCACTCCTTTCAAGCACTTCATCCGCTACGGTAGCTGTTGGCCCTGATGGAGTAGTCGAAGAGCTGGAGATTGACGTGGAGCTCGAGAAATTTTGATGAGAGTTGGGTTACTTTTTCCTCCCCTTTTTGTTTGTGCCTTGGCTCTGCGGCTGAGGTCGCAGCTCCCTTTACCAGTTTTATTCCTCCTTCGGCCAGTCTCTGTCTCATCATCCTCCGTCCCAAGTCCTCGCATGAGGCTGGATCTCCCGGAACGCCCTCCTTTGGCCGCCTTCTCCTTTTTCTCTCTCGTCCACAAACTTTCTGCAACCAAGTGAATACGTATGTTTTCTCTTGATAAACCCTTCTGAGTCACAAGCCACGCACCTCTCCTCAGTCTCCTTTGTACGCGCGTCGTACCCACTTCCGGTCCTCGCGCTTCCATGCGATGTACATCTAGCGGCCATGGCTGCCCTTTCCCGTGTTTATTTCTCCAAAGTAACTAACTCCCACTGTCCAAAAAGAGACCAGCGCAAGAGTGGATCCGAAATCGAGCCGAAAGCAAATATCCCAGAAGAGACACTGTTTATCCCACGCCCTCAATTCACTGAGTCTGAACTGTTTTAGGGCAATTGGGTTCCCAACTTCCCACGGCAGGGGCTTAAATCTCAGCATTGACCGCAAAACCCCTTCCCCAGTTGCTTAGACAAAGGATCCCAGTCACCGCTCCGGCCTGGCTATCCCTGCAAAAGTGCTACTGCCGTAGGAGGGCTTCTGTTCCCCCGATTTTGATCTGAAATGGCAAGGGAAAGGTTGCCCAAGCCCACCTCAGGGGCCAGAATCCAGGACCTCCCCAAAGGGAAACGCGGCAGCAGACTTGAGCCAAAATGGCTACGGTGTTCTTTCTTTCTTGCTTTCTTTGCTTCTTTCTGCCTTCTTCCCCACTCTCCTTCTCCACACCAAAAAGAAGGCCCCAGAAAAAGGCCCAAACAAATACGTTTCCCTTGTGAAGCCCTGTAGGGCTGTTGGGCAAAATCTTCTAATTGCAGCAAAGCAGCCACGCTGGACTGACCTTAACACAGCAACAAACGAGTCAACCGCCATATTGGTGCTGGGCATTCCATCTAGTTGCAGAACCATGCTATCCAATTGCATGCTACCGAATCCCAGTCACATGATGTGTGCGGCAAACTTCTCGTCAGTCCAGGCCTCGGAGTCACCATTCGTGGCCTCCAGCCACTGCATGCATTCCAAGCACATCCTGCAAAAACATGATGGACAATGTAGGTGAACTGCCACACCAGCCTCGTGACTGACATTACGTCGCACATCGTCAGAACGGTGCGTCTTCAGGAAGAGGTGCCACATCCTCAAAGCACCGAAAGCATGTCACTCATCTTCAATGGTGGCAGACCCACTTCCACTCTCGGCCAAGACGAAAACGCAACACGGACAGGTGCTTTGAAGCAGAGCGTTGACGAAAATAGAACAGTTCGCTCTGCTGTGCACACAACGGATCACATGCAGCAAACCATGGTAAGAATGAGGGAAAGCGTCAGAAAATGTCAAGCCATGGCGCTTCACCTCTCCACTAAAGTGCACCACACCTATGTCCTGCCACGGGTATCGCTTGGGCGGCTTGAACTGAATCTATGCGCCATGTAGGCTTGCCCCCAATTGTGCCAACAGCCCTGGTTGTCACAACCATGCAGAGCTCTTCAATCAACTCCTGTTGGGATAGAATGCTGCAGATTTTCAGTGCCCTAGGCGCTGGTGCCTCAAGTCCCATTCGCATACGCTTCGGCATCCACTCGAGGTCAGCCCTGCTAAACTCCTGCCACCAGTGTTTCAAACGTGGGGTTGCTCTGGATGCAGGGCTCTGTGGGTGGAGCCATAGTGTGGAGGAAGGTCTGCGTTTGAAGTGGGAGCTGCAAAGCCCAACAGACTGGTAGGCCTTCCCAGAGTTGACCATGAAGCGATGCCACTCCACAACACCTTGCCCAGCCGGAGATGACACACTTCCCCTCAATCACCACCAAATCAGAATTCAATTCGACACAGGGCACGCTCCACGGCATACAGGGACTGATGGAGCTGGTAATTCCAGGAAACATCAATCTGATGCCTGGGTTCCGAGTCATTTCGCTCCAACTGGGATGAAAGAAGTTCTGAAGCTGCACTGCAGTCGGCTGACAAGCAAGCTTGGGTGTGAACATAATCAAGCATGTGCGTCTAGCAGAGATCTAATTGCTAATCAGATGCCATGGAGAGTCCCGTCTTGAGGCAAAGAAGCGTGACAAGTAGTCCTGCAAGCCCAAAGAACACTCGAGTTAAGCTTTCCCAACCGTCAGGACAACCATGCAGCATCTGCCTGCTCCGGCCCATTCCCTGCAATATGGGAGGGATGGTTCTTGCAAGTCACCTTTCGCGGAATGCTGTGATTGCATGAGCACGCAGAGCAATGAAAATGCCCAAAGCTTGTCAAGCTTGAAAATGAAGCTGCACGTGAATTCAAAACGGCTTACTACGACGCTTATCTGTATCTATGCGTGGAAATGTAGACGCTGATGGAGAAGAAACGTACAACCTTTTGGGGACGATTTTTGAGAGGTAGCTTCCCTCATGTCAGGTCTAGAAGGTTCCTTACGCCCAGCTGACGCCTCTGACTGCATCTGCTGGTATACATCCATGTCAGGCTGCAGCAGGATGACACCTGCATTGATGCCACCTGTCTGTCCCCAAGGATAGTCCTGGACTGCGGCTTGAACCAGATGACAAGACTCTTGGATATTATTGGCTACTCTCGTGTGCCAGAATGCGCACAAGGTGGTACCAAGAATCAAGCCAACTCGAGGCAACATAGCATTTCATGAAAGGCACAGAATGCAAAGCCTGCCCAAATGTGGAAAGCTCGTGATATTTACAACTATATCCTCCGGACATGTGCACCAACGAAGCAGCGCCAAGCGTATTGTGCAGGAGAAGTGCCCAATGACAACTTGGGTGATATGAAGTTTGCTCATTACAAGCTCTCAGTCTCAAAGCGGTTGCTTCCTGAGGCTGTCCTGATTGTCACCTCCAGCAAAGAAGCGCCTGCCATCCACCTGCTCACCGTGCAGGTTGTCCTGGGAAAAGAAATCACGTGCGTTGCTGAGAATCTAGGATTCGCATTTTGCCAAGCCATTTCCGCATTCTACAACTGGAGTCAGGCCACTGTCGTGAGGGCATCCCAGGGCCAATCGGGTACGAATCCGCATCGAAAAAAGTCAAGGCTTGTCAAGTCATTGGCAGATCGGTTAAAGACATTTATTCCTGGAAAGCCCTTCAGCCAGCTTGCTCAGCCTGCACCAAGGGGCACCCTGACCTCGCACCATGGCGGCTGGACAGGGCAGGTCGAAGAGTTCATCCATGGGCCGAAACCTGCAAAGAGCACAACAGATCTACAAAGCTGGCAAAGCTGGCAAATCTGCCAGTTCTTCTGAGTTGCGGGATGATGTCCAAATCCAGGAGCAGCACCTTCCTCAGCTGTGCGTGATGCGACTTAGAAGATGGCAGCTAGTGCTAAAGCTGAACATTGCCCGAGACCCAGCTGCCGCTGCGAGATCTTACAGCGAGCGTCTCAAAATCCACCAGAGTCCAGGCGGCCAGTTTGGTAAACACGCCATCGAAGATATCTGGGATTGTAAATCTTTGGAAGTATTGGTGGAGAGGCTTAGAAACTTCTGATGGGGGAACTTCCACTGAATCCCAAAAAATGAGTCTAGGCGCTTCACCTTTCATTTAGAGTGGCTAGGTTGGCGTGATGTTTTTCCAAATGTTTCGCATCAAGAATGCCTGCTCCAACAGCCCTGCTTCGATGGCAATAGGCCTAACCTGCTGTTCCAAGCTGATGGAACTAAAAGCATGCGAAATCTGGAATCGCATTCCTGAAGGTGTTGGCGACAAAGGTATTCCTGGATACCCTCTGACAATACATCCCCTTACCAGGGGCCGAAGCTTTTAATGGTGCATTTAATGGTGCAAAGCCTACATTTTCTACGCTCAAATTTGCAGAGTTGCTACCCCCCAGTTGTAGAAAAGGGTGCTCTAGAGTTCAATAGAGTGAGACAGGGCGGGAGTTTGCGATGGAGGGCTTCTTTCTGCGGGTAATACTTTTCTGTGCCTCTGGTTTTTTTGGGGTGCAGGGGCTGTAAGGTGGCTTCGCGGCATTCCGGCTTCCCAGCTTCTAGCTTGAAATTAGACTCTGTTCTTTTGCGTCCTCAATTCGCGAGATCCCCACTGAAGGAAGGAAGGAAGGAAGGAAGGAAGGTGGTCATGTTCAGCGTGTTTGATTATATGTCAGCATGCTTCATGATCTTCTCCAGTTGTTCATCATTGCCCTTCACGTGTCTTCAATATTGGCTTACATCGTTTTCCGTCATTTATCAACAGGTTCATCATGTGTCATGATATTCCATTGCTTGCATGATACTTCCTTGTTCCAGCAGTTGCCCCACTCCTCACCACATAACATCTTTGTACAGTGCTCATGACTCATCATGGTCAATACTAAGTGAGCCCTTCTCTCAACCCTAGACAACCCTCAACCCTGATTGACAAACCCCAGACCCTTAACAACTCCATACCGTAAACCCAAAACGACCCCAAGCCCCAAACGCCACCCCTTGATATTTATGATCATGCATCATGATTCCCTAATGTTCCATCATGTCCATCATCCGTTCGTTGTTTGCGCCTTTTGCCCCTCAAATTTGATCACTTGTCGTCATTCTTGACAGCTGCCCCGCTTGCAAACCCCTGCCGTGATTCTTGAACCTCGTGCTCATGATAAGTAGATATTAGAGAGAGGTAGGTAGGTAGGTAGGTAGGTAGGTATGTATGTATGTATGCATGTATGTATGTATGTATGTATGTATTCTTCCGACATTACGGGGATGCTACCATTGTATGATAACGATGGTATGATCGCCCTCTTTGTTATAGGCTCCGCCGGAGCGTAAACGCGCAAAGAATGCGTACTTGGCCAACCTCTCCGGATGTGGCCTGCGTGGCACGAACCACGCATTCGAAGTGTTTCGAGGGCCCGAAATACTGCGTATACCACGCATCACGTTTTTCGTCTTCCGAGTGCGTACACTCACAAGAGCATCTGTGCCCAAACCATAATAACGTTCGTCTTCCGAGTGCGTCCAATAATCCGAGCATCCATGCCCAAACCATTATAATGTTCATGTTGCCAGAGCATGCGCTCACCAGAGCATCCATGCCCAAGCCATAACAACGTTCGTGTTCCCAGAACGTACGGTCACCAAAGCATCCATGCCCAAGCCAGAATAACGTTCGTGTTCCCAGAGCATACGGTCACCAGAGCATCCATGCCCCAACCACGATAACGCTCGTGTTCCCAGAGCATATGGTCACCGGAGCATCCATGCCCAAACCATACTTCAAATCCTAGAATTTACAACCCCCCGGAGGCAAGGCTTCATCAAGAAAAAACCCTCAAATCTGAAATTCCTGGCGATGAGAATCCCCTGCAAAACGGAATATTTTTGCAAAGCCACGCGATTATTTTCTTATCTGTTGAATGTGTATTTTTGGGACGGCTCATAAGTGCGTGCTTGAAAAAAATCTGTGTTTTGCAGTGGGCTCTGTATTCTACCGTTGCGCACCGATGAATCGGTGAATCGGGGCGTGTTTACGGTCCGGACGACAGTTGTTATACTATCATCCGCCTTGTATCATTATTCGTTTTATAAGGTTATAGTTCTTCTGACGTTCGCCAATCATGTCGTTGCCATTTTGAGATCCTTCCCCCACCAACACACCCCATACTTAAATTGCATGGGTTTAGAATTGTATGAAGCTATCAAAATGCGACCACTATATGCAAGAAAACAGATGTTATCATCTTCCATCCATGTTTCGCTGATGGGGGGGGATTCCAAACCGAGCTCTGGCATGGAAACTCTTCACATTTTTGCTTCCGCGTGCAACGTCCTCATATTTTGACTCTGTTAGCACGCTCTTGCCTGGGACGTTGTCCCAACTTAGCTCAACATGACACTCTCAAGTGGCGCATCCTCATTATCTTCTTCATTAACGTGCTCTTGCGTGGAGCCTCCTCAGATTTGGCACAGCCTCGGGCCCAACAAAAAACAAATGCCCAGAGACCAAAAAACATCAAAAAATATATCCAGGCGCTTGCAAAATAAGCAACGTTGTTTTGCGAGTTGCGCCTAGAAGCCCTGCTATGCCCTGCTGCTGTTCTGCCATACCGCGAGGAAGCCACAGTTTGTCTACCGTTTTTGACTTCAACACGAAAGAAAACAAGGACAAGGCGTGCATGAAATCGACAGAGCGAGGGTCTGCCCTTGCTTACATAGAGATCCTCCACGCCATCAATGTAGTTCACCTCGGGATGGCAGCTGGCAGACACAGAGACGGCTCTGCGGCTCCACGGCCTCCTTGAGCTGCCACAACCCATCCTGCGCGAATGCCTGGAGGTAGTTCTGTGGCACGTCGTCCGTGTGCCTAGGATCTTCAACTCCAAGCTGGTCCAATCAACATCAAAATTCTTTGGAGTCCTACTCTATGGCTCCGTTTTCTTCACAATGAAGTGTGAGGGGCAGCATCACACGCTCGATGTCGGGCGAGAGCTCACGCAGCCGCACGCCAAGAACCAGGGCTCCTGCTGACTTTGGCTAGTGGAGAATATGCTGACTATCACGAGGGAGGAATTTCGCTTAGACATGTCTGGCACCTATAAACTCTGCCAAACCTGCACTCAGGACGCTAAGGCCCTCACCCAGGGCGTAGCCAGCATTGGCACCCCAGAGCGAGCCGACGAAGGCACGGCGCCCAGATGCTTGTGGGGCCTGCTTGCAGCGGTGCCCTTTCCACAAGCAAACCACAACATCCAAGCACCCTGGAGCTGCTCCAGCTGCCTTCCAGGTCTGCGCCAGCTCTGTGATCGTGACCTAGCATGTAAAGGCTAGAGCACCCTACACTAAGACGCATGCATAGAAAAGAGAAAAGTACGTCTGCACCTCCACAGGTCTGCGGCAACACGGGCAATTCATCTTGTACCACTTCGAGTCCTGACCTTGCTTGCTGAAACGGTGAACAGGGCCACTCCTCATGAGAAAATTGCTGCTGATGGCAGTCTTGGCTGCATTAGGCTGGGTTGCATGCTGTAGTAGTCGGGCCGGTACACAATCTGCTCAGTACTCGTCAAAGGTGAATGAAGGCGCACTGTTCCCCAGAAAAGCCGTCGCTCCAGCTCCTAAAAGGCTGTTGCATGCTGGTGCCAGGTTTGCGGATCTCTAGTGCTTCTGGCCTCCCGTCCGAAACATGCAGACTTACACGTTTACCTCGAGGTTGGGAACAGCCTCGCTCACAAAAACTTGGAGCCTCCTCCACCTTGCGGCACTCATCCCTCCACCAGATCCTTAGTAAAAGTCCGGATGAAGCCAGGAGTCATGTTGTTGTGCGCAATCGAAAAAAACTTGCTGGAAAGCGCCAAAGATCTTCTCTCTGTGAAGCTGATACGCCCTGCGGCGCAGCTCTGTCACCTGTTTTGGACTGAAACAGGGACAACACAGCCAAGCTCATGATTCATAAAGTTCGAAGGAATGGCCCTGCCTCTTCATCGTGGGCGGAGGCATCACCCGTGGGAGCGTCCTAATCAAGAGAAAGCCAAGAGAACGTGCGCCCTGCGAAGCAGTCTCAGCTTGGCCTGCCATGGCCTGCTGAATCTAACTAAATTCTGTGCACATCTGGGACGAAGCAGAGGGGCTTGATTTTGCGAAAGCAAAATTCGCAACGGCTCTGTCTCGGGGTCGATGCCATCAGATGCAGCAGCGCCCATCAGATCTTCAGCCAAATCCTTAAGGGTTCAGGGCACAGGGCCTAGAAATATGAGCTTGGATTGGAAATGTTAGGGCGCAGGACATCTCACCTATGGACAGGTAGTGCCTGAAAACCCATGAAGCTTTGAGTAGTGTTCGTTTTTGGGGCGCGTTCAGGTTTTACAGCTTTGGCAGTTGAGGTTTGGGGTTTAGGGTTTAAGACTTGGAGCTTTGGGGTTCTGAATCTTGACTTATGGAGGCATCCAGCAAATGGAATGTTGCCTGTTCTCATCTGACTACCGTCTTCATTCAGAATATAAACAAAGAACGTTCCGGATTTTTATGCCCACTGTGACCCCCAGCCCTTCCACAGTTGCTTTGTGAGCCCTGCATGCAGCATCAGAGCCAGATACATGGCAGTAAGATGCATTACAGCAAGCACCGCAGTCTGGCTTCAGGTCTGTCAGTAGGAACAGTGGAGCGATTGCGTTGTCAGACCTCTAGGCTCTGCGCCTTGTTTGGCACCTGTAAACTCAGGTGACTGCTCCTGTGGTGGCCTGCAATGCCTTGTGCCATTCCTTATTTGTTGCAGCCATGCACAGACAAGCAGAAAGCTGTCCCGTGCATCGGGCTTCCAGCGGGCCGGGGTTCACTTAACAACCTCTGAGAGTGCATAACCCTCATGCTTTGCACTAGCTACGGTGCCAGTGTCCTGTTCAAGTATGATGGACTGGAAGCCGGGCCCATCATAACAAAATCTTGCAATCCGGTCTGGCCTTCATCTCACGGATAGAGGCTGCAATCCTCAGCCACGGGCCCAACTCACACCCTTCCACACCTTCGGACTCAACGGCTTAAACGTGTAAAAGACTGCCAACTTGCACATTGAACGGGCTTGCCTGACTCTGATGGCATGTACCAACGGTCTGGTCAAATCATGCGTTTGCAAAGTATGTTCGCAAACGATTTCGAAGCATGCTGGCAAGGATTTCCTCATGAATAATACATGTGGTTATCGCCTTCCAATTCTTGTAGCCCCGCGAGAAAACCACATCGTGGTCTGGCTCTGCCTCTTGTGATGAGTACTTCAAGTGCGATTCTCCAAACTCTCTGGCCGTGTTCTGGCATAAATTGAACGATGATATCCATGGCTACATTGGTGTTAAGATGCAGATTTTCCGACCGTCATGTATTGAGAATGTACTCGAACAACTCGGGCATAGACTAGCCAACTCGAAGCACGCTAGCCCAAATGCCAAGTACTGAAGCCACAGGGCACAAGTTGAAGGCGAGGTGCTCCGTCTCGCCAAAAACACGATCAAACAGAGGATTCTCAAAGACGCTGCTGAGGAAGGGCCTTGGAAACGTGCAAACCTGGGTTTGCTGGCTTCACGTGCTTGAAAAAAACCCAAAACCAGCAAATTTGGGCCAAGAGCATATCCCGCAGGCCAGCACCAAAACGGTCCCAGGAGGAGCTATGCGCCTCCAGCACTGCACAGGCCCTTGCAGCCCTGGAGGGTGTGGATTCTGTTGCGCTGCTCTGAGGCCTGGGAAACAACCAGCGCGGACTCTGGCTCAGCCTGTGACTGGGCTGCCTGGCATTTTGCACGTCACGTCTTCACGTCTTGGCAATTGGAGCGCTCTCTCCACGGGCCTTGGAAGCGTTCTGGGCAGCTTCCGCACCCTCGCCTTCTGCAGCCTGAGACCAAAGAATCTAAAAATCTGCAGAGGCACATCGAATCAGTCTTCGCAAGCACAGGTCTTTGCAGGCCTTGGCTTCCTCTCGCTCCACCCGCTCTGCTTCGGCAGCGGCAAAGGCGTCGCGGGCCTTTTTCCACCTGAGCTCACTCGGTGTCAGAGCTCCCCTCGAACTACCTCGGGTGAGGTTCTCTGCCTATGGGACTCCGTCCGCCATCTTAGAAAGCAGTGTCTCAACCGAAAAAGGCTGAGGTTGGATTTGGCACCATTCTTGGGACTTGAACATTGGCAGGCTCAGCTTGGTTAAACCAGTGTCTTGTGCTGGATTTCTGCTCAGAGAGTTACAGAACAAAACAACACTCCCATATCCGCTATGCTGAACCTCCGAGGACTCAAACTGAGGACGACACTGCTTGGTCTTTTCAGCCTGATGTTGGCATGAAAGCTGCATGAATAGCATTGCAGCCTTTAAGTCATGGCCTTCTTGTCCTCGTCCCCCAGAAAGTTCACTGCCCTGGAAGAAGCATCCATGACGTTGGAAAATCTCTCCTGGATGAAGTCAACACTTCTACAACCTTACGAAACGAGCCGAGCCCTCTCATGTACGCATGCCGTCCAGCAAGTGAGAGACTACCCCGAACTTGCAGAGTCCCGAGTCTTGTTCAGCAAGCTTGAAGAAGCCGCGGATGTGGACCTGGGTTGCTACATCGCTAATAAAAACTGACGATTGTGCACATCTGCATCGCAATGTCTACACCACAGAGCATTACAGAGCTCTGTCTGCTCTCTGTTCAAACTTTCATACAGCACTCTTGACAAACACTTGGACTGCGATACCTGCTTTGTTGAGAACACGTTGGCATGAGAACTCGGTATTGAGAGCTGGCTGTTGATGGCCGCACGGGGCAGGACGGTGGTGGACGCGCGCGTGCCCACCCCGTCAAGAATTATTGCACTGTACAGCACAACCCAAATTACCGCCAGCCCCGTAGCCCGAAGCCAGGCCCCGGTCTCAGAGGCACTCTTCAGCGCCTCCCGCGCCTTGCGCAGAGCCTGGCTGGAACCATCTCACGCAGACTGCTTTTGCAGACAGATTTTGCAAACTGGAAATGAAAGGATGGGCGAAAGGCTCTGCATTCCAGGCCCGGACATTCGTTGCTTCACCGAGCCCTGCCTCATTCTCCTCGGCAGCCTTGTCTAGGCGCGTGGACGTCATGCCTGCCCAGGACTGCCAACACGCAAAAAGAAGCGGACGGTGAAGCTGTGAGGCTGTGGCTGGCTGCAGAGCGCGCCGAGTCCTTCCAGCTACCTGTGCAGAGCATTGGGAAGCCTTCTGTGCTAGTCCAACGCCCAGCCTGTGGCTGTACCATAAAACCCTGTGTTTCTGTTGCGTATGGACACCTAAAAGACCACCTGAACTGCAGTAGCTGAGTAAAGTCAAATTAGATTGCGCGCGGAAAGGCGGATGCCTCTTTGCACTGAGAGCTTGGCTAAGGAGCTCTGAGGTCTTCGAGGACAGACCTTGGAAGACAATTGCAGCAAATGAAATCATTCTCCTTTGCGCAGTGACATTCTAAGGGCAGAGTAGCTTCGAAAGCTTTGATGCTGGAGAGGCTGGAGAAGCTAGAGTCAGAAGCATTTCTTTGTAGAGAAGGATAAGGCCAATGAGGATTGCTGATTGCTTAGGACTGCGGTCGACTGCACTTGACTGCTGTTCTTTCAGTGCGATTTAAAATGCACACCTCGACATTCCAAGGTCTCATGTCCTGACGGATGAAACAGACGTTCCCCCATCTGAGCATGGAGGCTCTTTAGTCGGTCTCCAAACTCCTCGAGTCTTTCGGAGCCTGCAGCCTCAGCACAGCAGTTTCTTCTGCGAAAAGGCTCCAGATATTTGAAGCCCGGAAGGCCTCAATTTTGCACCAATGCGCTAAAACAACACGGACATCTGTGAAGACATACCTCAGAGTCCTGCTCCAGACTGTTGCATACGGTGGGAGGACCGTTGCACCTGGCATGTGCTCGACCAGGGAAAGGCTGTAAAGCTTTGAAGGGTTCAGGCCACACTTGTGGCCAGTCTGGAAAAGTCATGTTAAGAATTGCTAATTTATCACAACTCAACCTAGAGCCGGGCCTCCTTTCTCATAATTGCTAGCAGTTTCCCAACCTCGGTACAAACCTGTTCAACGCCGTCTTGTACACTGTTCCCACCGAATGTGTGCTTCTCTTCATCAGAATTTCCACATGCGGGCAAAACATTTTCTGAGGTTCTCCTGATCTCTAGGAAGCAGACACTGCTTCAGAAGCACGAAAGCTTGTCAGAGCCCTGCGCCTCAAAGAGTCTCCATCAAAAAGGTTACAGAATACATGAACCAAACAGCCAAGCGACTTTACCAAGCCAGAGTGTTAGAAAGAGGCTCGAATCAAGGCAACATGCATCCCAATGCCAATCTATCGTTCTCAGACATGCTAGTGGAAAGAAATGCACACGAGCAAAGCAAGGAAGCCGCAAAGGTCTCATCTTATCAACAGCTTGTGGTGACATCTACTCACCATTTTTGGCTGCAAGCCGAATGCCTCATGCCCTGAGGAAGCATCGATGTGGCATTTACCATGCCTTCTCCCAGTCCTTTCGGAGCTTGTCATCAGCCTCCATGTCTTTCTTGACTTGGTCCATCACCTGGCAAACTTGAAGCTGCCTCTGCGTCAACACTGCAACACACGTTCATCACAAAACAGAAGCACCTTCTGCCTTTAAGCTGACTTTTGTGTGAATCATCCACCATCAGATGCAGAGGTGCCTGCTTGATGAAGCTGTTCCTGCGAAACGCTTTCATGGCTAAACAACTGGGGATGCTGGATTCTGGGCGTAAGCATCCTGTAGCAACAGCAACATTGCAAATGCAGTCGTGTAACAAGGCAGCATACCACCGGAAACAGAGCGATGACCCTCCGTTGCTCCTCCGGGCTTGGGTCGCTGCCAACACCTCCGGAGAGAAGCGGCTTCGCCTGATTGACCAGAGCTCCTAGGTTAACCTTCTATAATGCTGGAGGCTTTGCTGGTTTTCTTCCATCTCTTGTTATGTGCAAAACCTACCCAACACGCCTCTGATAAGTCTATCATCAAAACGTCCTGCAAACTCCCTTCTCTGTTCATAGGCCAAACCACTAGAGTCAGCATCTCTTTCAGCTCCTGGCCGCGCCACACCCCGAAGGGCCAGCCGCGCCTGGATACAGCATGTCCCTGACAACTATGGGCCATGTGACCTTCTGGTTCTGCTGGTCATATGCGACGTCGTACAAGTTTAGCATAATTTGCTCATAGTTTTGCCCTAGCTGCAAGCCCGCGCTGCTTTTGGCTCCCGAAGCGAATGCCCGCATTCTGGCTAGCACACATCACCGCAATTCGGCTAAGGCTGCTACAAAACAAAATCTTTTCCAGGATGGAGACACTCCTGTGTGCCTGCCGCCTTGACAGGTAGTCCCGCCCCAGACAACTTCCAAAGCAACATCTCTAGCAATCTCCATCAATCTTTGAACTCCTGTGTCAGGGGACGTGAGTGTAAAAGAAACTGCTCATCTCGAGACTTTCCACAGACCATATCAGGTCCACACAAAGCACGCCACAGTCGGCATGAGCTTGCAGTACAATTTGCAACGCTGAGTCGAGACGCCCAGGAAAACCTTGTCGGGCCAGGCAACCCACTCTGAGCTGCTCAAAATTGAGGATTGTGTGGGTTTAGAGAGCTTCAACTAAGAGCTCCCGAACCTACAACAGGGAGATTGGCTTGTCACCACCGTGCCTCCCAAGCATGCACGAATTTTGAAAACTTCTATCTGCAGGCATGATATTGCCATCCGCGAACCCTCACCGGACACATCGCGACAGGGATTCGTACCGCTGACGCAGGTCGTGAGGGCACGAGA
This sequence comes from Symbiodinium pilosum, assembly GCA_905231905.1. Lineage (NCBI taxonomy): Eukaryota > Dinophyceae > Suessiales > Symbiodiniaceae > Symbiodinium > Symbiodinium pilosum. The sequence goes on from CAJNIZ010031224.1 coordinate 182,734, forward strand.
TCGGGGTAAAAACGAAATTGTGGTTGTCAATGCCTGGTGGAGGATGGGAGAAATCCAGGTGGTTGTGAGCGCCGTACTGGTTTCGCTGCCCAGGCCACTGCGGGCACCAGCGCTCGTTACCATGGTGTGGGCAAAGGTCTGCCACCACAATCACAATCTCCTCGGAAGCAAAGCCGGTCTTGTGCAGGGCCTTCAGGTTATGCCCCTTCAGGCCTCAGTGTCTTGTACCGGCCCACATCCCTTACACACGAACACCTAAAGGGCCATGGGCCATGACGCATGAACTGTGGCAAGGGGCCGTAGGCAGAATGGAGGAAGCGGCCCTTTGCACAGCTAAAGCAGCCGAGCCTGGCGCTACCAACAAGCACACCCTTCGATTTACTGCATGAGAGCTGGCACGGTTCAAGCTTTCAAAAATGCCGCGCCCCGCAGTGCCGCGCCCACCGCCAGGCCCCGAACACCAGCAGCAGCCCTGCCTCTGGTTAGGCTTCAAGCGTTTGCCACGAAACATCTTCAGCTTTTTAAGGGCCGTTGAAAAGAACATTTTATCTTGAAACAGCAGCCGAACGTCCACATGGACTGTGCCGATGCCACACTGTAGTAGGGCAAACCTCACAAAATGCATCACAGTGATTACTGCTGGTGCATGATCTACGGTTGGCCAACGTGCCTGCTGTGAGCTGCCCAGTGTGCATTCCACCGCAGGCAGCAGCTTTGGCATCGCCGTAGCGTGTAGTTGTTGCAAAGGTTGCATAGCCTGCATAGCCTGAGTCAAGAAATTCACGCCCGTCTGCACAGCGCGAAACTGCCCTCTGCCAATCTAAAGCGTGTTTAACGCCCTGTATGCCAAGCTGCGATGGGCACTGGCTGAGCGTGTGCTGTTGTCTTCCAGCAAAGTCTGGGCGACGGCTGGAGGCTCCCAGACATACCTGACAGCAAGCAGATTTGCACTTTGGTTGCATGCTTGTTGTTCGACAGATGAAGCCTTTGCTGTAAAGACTAGCCGTCAACCTCCAACTTCGGAAAAAAAGTCAAGGAACGGATCTTGTGTCGCATTCTTCTGCAGTCCAGTACTGTTGTCCGGCGAGCCCAGTCCTGCGGAAGTCTCACGCATGACCACAGCAAACCTGAAAGGCACGTCTGACAAGCACAAGAGTTGCAAAGCGCGAGGCTACCTAAAACAAAAACATTCCTGATGAATTTTGAGGGTGTATGCGACAGGACTGCGGAGAACAACGCTTCACAATTTGCATCTTCCATTTTGACCCGTGCCCCTGGTCTTGCGACAACGTGGCCGATCAGGAGAGCCAGGACTTGCCAAAATGTCATTGTGTCAAACGTGCCTGGTGAGGCTTCAAAGGGCTTACCGTTGTGCAGAAGCTTCGGATCTACAACGCTGGAAACAAGCTGTTGCCAATGGCCAAGGTTGATCACCATCCAGCCTCAGAGGACTGCAGATGGACAACGCCAAAAATGGCTGGGGAGCTGCACTTCACCCCAAGAGCCAAAGCGGCTCCCCCAGCAGGCACGACTCGCCTTCAATCTGAACACATGATTTGAAGAACGTGCTTTTGAACCTGACGCTGACGTGCAAAACTCGCAGCTCTGCAAAGTACCCTGACAACCATGACATGCACCGCAGCAAGGTTGTACTATCTGTTGACGAGCGCCCCGAATCCAACACGGCGCTTTCCACAGTGCTCCGAGGCTGCTCCTGCAAAGCCCTTGCAGCCTGCACCTTGAAGTTACGAGTAACTTATATGGCCCGTGGAAAGCTGCCCAGGCTTTAGGCTATCATCCTGTAATGGACTGCTACATTATGCCTGATCAACAGAACCACCTTTCAGCCCTGACCTTATCTACCTTTGCGCAAACAGGGACAAATTTCCTCTCATAAGCACTGTTGGAGGCCAGGTGTGCAAAGAGCTTATTTCAAGACGAAAATACAATACGACTGGCCTGCATCGTGACAAGCGGCCGAGCCGAAACCTGCAACTGACGTCCAGGACAGCAGGGTTTCATGAAATACTAGCCAATGTGGATCCGCGGCTCAACCCATTAGAAGCGAATGTTGCAAATCCCCAACATTTGCAGTAATGATAACCGCTGCGCATGCCAAAATACAAAAACAATCAAGTCATCAATAACGGATGCCCAGTCCCACATGCAGAAAAAACACGTAAAACCCTCTGTCCGAGCTAGTGGAACAAGCAACCAAACGCGTGCTGGATGCAACGGATCGTAAAGCAGCCTGCTTGCCAGGGGATGATGGCCCAACGTGTTTGGCTGTAAATTTGACCGCCAATGGCCACAGCAGCAAAGGATGAGCATCAAACAGCAAATCAAAAAGGAAATGTTCAAGCGGTGAAAATTTGCACGCAAAAATCATCACTATCCTTTCCGTGCAATTTGGGTGCAATTGCTCTGCCCGACTCATTTTTGCATTACAAAAATCAATTCGAACTGTGAATGATTTCAGAAACAATCATGTTCGTGTTTTGAAAACAAGGTTGGATGATTTCTCTCAAATATTTAACATGCATAGAAAATGAAATGGTGTGGGAACCTGCCTCAAAAATGCGCACTGGCTTAATTGCAATGTGGGGTCACATCAAATCTTGACTTTTGACAACGAAGATGGCCGTAAGCACAGAAGCACATTGGGCAATCATGCCAAATTGCCGGTCTACTGCAAACAACAACGAGTTTCGCGACCGCAACCCGCCTGAACTACAGCGAGCAGCTACTCAAGCAAGTACAATTTTGAACGACCACATGCAAAGCCGAGCCAAATCAACCAACCATAGTCCCAGATGCCATTTGAATTCCATCACATGCTGGATGATCTGGGATTCAAACTGGATAGCGGATCAGTGCGGGATCTATTGACGTTCATTGTCTGAAATGGCAATGGTGACAAAATATTTTTCTGAGTGACCCATGTGCAACTTGAGGACTTGCACGGACAATTGACTAGGACTTGATGGGTAAGTGATGCATCCACAGGCTAAACAATCAAAGTTCAAAGGATCAAAAGGCCCGGGACAACCCGACTGCCCGTCATAGAGCCTGTGTAGCCCCAATGATGGATATAAGTTACCATGGAAGCGAGCCAACAATGGAATGTACAGACTAGACTGAGCATACACATGGTATGTGCACACAACCCAAAGTTTGGCTGCCAACGCAAGCGTTCGCCTTCAACGCCCAGCTTCCAAAGTGTGACGACCGCACACACGCCCAAGTGGCCGGCTGCAAGTGCCCTGCACGGTGCTCTCATTGGAAATGGCGCAAGGGCAACACCGGGGAAGGAACCACGCAACGTGGGTAGCAGCACCCACTACGCCTAACTTGTTTGATCAAGTAGGCACAACTAAACAAGACAGGCGATCCACACGAGGAAATCACCGTGCGCCATGGGTAGCACTGCCACCTGCACGCTGACTGAGCCCAGCGTCAACATGTGCCATGACAAGAAAGATTGCAAAGGGAGTATTCAAAAATACTCAGAAGGGGTGGGACTACATCAAATTGCCCGTCCCAAATGACTACATGACTACATCAAGCGGCCTTCAGCCACCCGGCTGATGGTCGCTGCAGGAACCAACAAAACGGAGAATGTGCAATAAACAATGTGTTGCATACCGCTCTTACGCCTTTTCACTTTCCGAAGCCATATTCAATCAGAAACTTCCGTCAAAAAATAAATATGGATCATCCGTCGACACCCGAATAGATAAATCGTATTGCACTCACATTCGGGCAGTGACAACCTTGTAGCATTAGCTAGTCCGGAGGAAATGTGCGTTGGCAAAAGTTGGCAAAATGTTACCCGTTCAACACAGAGCGGCATTGCAATGTCACAACGTACGTCACCACGCGGCCCAGGGCGAATTCTTACAAGGAGAACGCAAGGCTGAATTTGCACGACGAACCCAAGTAAATCAAGCACAATCACACGTCGATGAAGGTCGAACTCTTCTTCATGCAATCCCCCTAATTTTGTGTGGTTGCACTGTTCCTGTCCAAGACCTGCCACAACAAGCAGCAGAGTACGCCGCTCTTTTTCATTTGGGCTGCTTTGAATGTAGCCTTCAAAAGGCTTGGAGGCTGGAGGGTTTCACGACTCGAATCTGGGCTTGTTGAGAATTGAATAAGAACCGGGCTCAGCGGGCGCGGGCTGACCTCAATGAAGCCGGGTTTTGTTGAAGTCTGAGGCTGAGCGGCGCTCAGGCCCAAGCGAAGGCTTGCAGTGAGTAGGTCAGTGGGCCTGAGCGGGGCAGAACCAGCGGGTCTGCTCAAGTGAAAGCTTGCTGTGGCGACAGCGGGCTCAATCTAACCTTAGAAAGTCGTGACCACGCGCGGACTGGCAGGGCTACAAGCGGCTAAGCAAGTGTACAGAAGGCTGAGTAGGCCCACGGCTTGTCCTTCCCCTGCGCAAAAGGGCTTGAGGCTGAATTGAAATCTACGTAGAAAGATCTACATAAGGCTTGTAGTGGGCTAACAGGTTTGGTTCCAAAATCGCACAACAATGAGAGTGATATCAGCTCAACAGCATTGCTGTCATATTCATCCAACAGGGGAGTGAAGCAAAAATGATAGCAAATCTAAGTTAAAAGTTGCATCAAGCAAAGTTGCAAGCAGGATATGCGCGTCACATCAAAATTGCATCAACCCCAGTTGCCATCAAACAGTACGGGACTTCTTTCTCTGTATCCAGCGCACTGGGGTGTTTGATCATGTTCATCCGGCTCATCCCCGACATCCTTCATTTAACCAAAGATGCGCAAGCATATTCATTCCCCAGTCCGCTTTAACATGTTACCCCTAGGCAAGGCTGGCAAGAATCTCTTACACCACGGGCAAGAAGGATGCTCCACCGTGAGCTTCCAGCATGAAAGCTCTTTGATCGACCCCCGGCTGGGAGGATCTTTTTTCCACTTTCAACCACAGCGGTCTGGTCTGACCTACTCGCGAGCTATTTATTCACACGACCATTTGTCGTGGCTCCCTGTACCTTGGGAGTTGAATGTGAATGTGTTTCGGGGCTCTGCGCAGTCCAAGAATGTTCTAAACATTTTGATCTCTAGCCACCAGCGTCAAGGTTCTCAGCACGCAAGTCGAACACCATAAGTAACAAGCTCAGCTACCCGTTATGTACAGAGCACCCTGCGCATCATATGTGCATTGCTATGGCACGCAGCAACGCTAAGATCAAAAGCCCAGGGAGGATGGGCGGGCACACATTGAGAATGCTTGCATGTCCGACGCCGCTTGAACCGCTGGTGGCTAAGGATACACAAATCAACAAGCGGCAGCATAGGAAATCTCAAAACGCTAAAACAGTATGAGCAAGCACAATAACAGATACGCTGCTTATGCCAAGAATTGGTCGCGATCTGAATACTGGAGTGCATAGAAAGTCAGGAGGGTTTAGCATTAGCGCATGAACATTAACGCGGCGTATGACCTTCCTCGTCTGCGCCTGCCACTTGCAAGCGCGCTCTCCACTGATTAAGGGTCACCTATCCAAGCAAGGCGAGGCAGAAGGAATTGTAAAAGCTTGCAAGTGTCCAGTTCCCACCTCCTTGCACTCTCTGCCAAGTCTCGGAGACCAATGCCCACCCTCTGCAATGCCTGCAATAGGATTGTGAACACAGTTGAATTAATGTAACATGTATTTCCTGTGTTACGTAGACACTGCTGAGAAACACTATAGGCATTTGTGTCCGCGCGTTAGCGCTGCCTGGCCTCGGTCCAGCGGGAGCTGCACGTATGGGGCCGTCGACGACTGCACCCTGACTTGTCTATTCTAGGTGAAAAGTGTGACGGACCCAACCTGAGACGGTTCAGGGAGTCCTTTTTTTGGAGCGAGAAAGCCAGCAGGGACACCTCTGTGAAAATTTTTTTCTGTCCTTCGTCGGCTGCCCCTCGCTTGAGCCCTGCTGCTCGCGGGGTCTGTTCTGCACGCTCCCTCGCCGCAGGCGCTGGCGTCCAGTCCCCGAACACCGTCGCCACCTCGCTGGCCATCTCCGTCGAAGTATGCCCAGCAGGGCTCTGAAAGATGACATTACCTTGTTATGTCTGTTGTAGGAAGTTCTGGCACACCAATGACATGCCATCACGCTGCAGCGCTTATTAACTTCAGCGCATCTCGCCTGGAGCCGTGCTTCAACTTGACCCCACAGCTCTACGTGTGTCTGCTTGAGGTGACGCCTCATAGCGGCGGGCCGTAATCCATCTGTTGCACAAGCTGCAATGCTGTCGGACATGCTCCACCTTCATCCTCACACGCCGGTGGCGGGGCGCCTCTAGGCGCTTCCGGAACCCACCTCTCAGTTCATTTGAATTTCCAAGCCCTGCCACTGCCACTCCCAAACTTTATGGCCACAGTACGTGCGTTGGGGGAGACTCCCTCTAGCATGTTTGGCAGCATCAAAGGTGACGCCCTGGTTGATCTTGACTTTGTGACTGGCAGCCATGTGTTTTTTGAGACTCGTGATGGACGCAAAACTTTTTGTGCATCGTTGACACCGGTACTGTTCCTGTTCAGGGGCCGACGATGGTTTCCCCTGTTGTTGGCTAACTTCTACAGGGCTCAGTGCACTCAAAACGTAGTGCAGCGGCTTTTTTGCTGGTCCGTGGCAGGCCTACCGCAAGTACGCCATACGTCGCTGAACTAAGAACCCCTGAGCGCCAGACCTGGTATCTGGGACGGTTGCTGACGATCCTTGCAAAGTTAATGGTTTCTTGCAGGTGAGTATACTGACCTCTGGCCTTTTTTTAATCTATGCGCAGCAGTTCTGGCCCGCGCGTCCCTGTATGCTATAACGGTACCCAAGTACTCATGGTGTTTTGATGGGGGCCCAAAGGTCTGACCCAAGCTGGCTGAAGCGGAAGTGGGCAACCTGATTTTTCGGACTTTG
>CAJNIZ010031225.1:0-25766 GCA_905231905.1 Symbiodinium pilosum
ACCAAAAGCGCAACTCTAACTGTACTCTGAACCGTACACCCTAAATCCTCCTTGGGGTAAACCCTAGTTTACGGGTATAGTATAGCGTGGAAGCTTTAAGGATATAAAGTCTAGGTCTAAGGGGTTGGAGTAAAGGCGTGGGTAAGTACCTTAAACCTTGAACCCTAAACCCCCGGGCCCGCTGGCCCAGAGTTTGTCACGTTTGTGTTCATAAGCCTTGTGCGACGAGTGTAGTTTTTTTTGCGGGTGGCATGAGGCGCGAAATAATTAACAATAGTATTGCGGTTCTATACTTGCGGTTTATGGTTCTAGCTCAGCACTAAACCTTCAACCCATAGAGTTTAGGGCTTAAGATACAGGGGTACAGTAGACCTCAGCATTGTATTGGCGGGCATTAAGGGCCTTTCAGTAGCTTACTGCATTCTATAAGTCTTGAACTTGATGGTGCGCCAAACCCTCGGGTTTAGGGTTCAGGGTTTAGGTTCAGGCACGCTCGCCCCAAACGCTAAAACTGAAGCACGTTTCGTGATCTGATTTTTGGACTAGGCATCTCGAAGCTTGGTATGCCAGTATGTACAGGATTTAGGGATTAGGGTTAGGGCTTAGAGCACCTACATGATTTTCATGCACATGGGTTCTGTTGATACTAAAAAATCCTGCATTACCTTAGTGTCCTATAGCACCATCATTCCCAAGGCAGACGGCACCTGGGGTCATGCAGGATTTGTAGTATCCACCGTAGTTCCTACAAAATGCCCGGCATCATCATCGTTCAAAACCTCAGAAGTTGCCATGCCTTGTCTTAAGTCTCAAACCCTGCATTCCCTATGTGAGCTACAGTCTAAACTCCTAGTATCCCCCTTAATAACCCGTATAGTAGTCCCCTATATACTCCCCTATATAACCCCCCTTGAGGAGTTTAGACTACAGTACATGTCGCCAGGGTAGGTTTCACGGATGTCGACGCTGCGGCAACTTCTAGCTTCTGAGTTTTCTGCACGGTTTAGGGTTTCGGGTTTAGGGCTTAGGGTTTAGGGATATGTCTTCATATTTGGGATTTTGTGATCGGTTCTAGAAAAAAACCTGATATAGACCCCAAAAAGATCAGAGTCATAATCCTTCTTATAGGGACCCCCAACAAGAGGCCCTTACTTTTTGAAACTCCCATCTAGGACTATGATGGATGCCCAGATTCTGAGGAAGGTCTCCAACTCCGAACGGATTCTAAACATCTACGGTGGTGTTTCCAAACGGGTTATGTAGGGGTATACGAGGTTTAAGAGTGTAATGGCCTCAGAAAGAAAAGAATGTAAAAACAAATGGAGCAGAAAATGGAACATGAAATGGACACTCTGTGTTTGTGGATGTTTTTTTCGGTTTAATTGATGTATGAGCCTGAACAATTTCCAATGCTATCGCTTATAGTCTGTATAGAACTAAAGTAGAACATCCTCCAAAATCCTCTAAACCCTAAATATCCCTAAACCCTAAACAACCCTGAATAACCCTACCACACCCTAAATAACCCTGTAAACCCTAAATAACCCTAACAACCCTACAAAACCTTAAATGACCCGACAAAACCCTATAAATAGCTTTGTAAACCCTAAATAACTCTTTTCCCCAACCGCTTGCGACGCTTCGCATGGCACGATGCCCTCGCAGAAGCACCAAGGCACGGCCGGTAATGGAGACAGACCCATGATTGGATAAACCCTGCCTTTTTAAGGGCCTTAATAGGGTTTAGGGTTTGGGGTTTAGGATTTGGGGTTTAGGGTTTAGGATTTGGGGTTTGGGGTTCAGGGTTAAGGGTTAGTAGGATCCAGTCTATAATCCCTGCTAAGGGAATCGGTTTATTAATCACGGGTCTACAATAGGCATCATCGGACGTCGCCTCATTCCTACAATCTGAACTATAGACCCCGGGGTTCAGGGCTTTAGGGTTTGGGGTTTAGGGTTTGGGGTTTAGGGTTTGGAGTTTAGGGTTTGGATTTTAGGGTTTAGGGTTGAACCCTCGGGCCTCAATCCAAAACCGAAGTCCAAGAGAAGAAATCCATCAACAAGTATCATGCAAGATTGATTTCTTCTTTTCGGTTGTACCCATTAATTTATGAGAGGGTCGCTATCTAACCTGGTTTAACCAACAAAAGAGCTATTACAGAAATGCTTGAACCCTGAACACTAAACCTTAAGCCCTAAACCCTAAACATTGTGTACCGGGCTAGCAGCCCTAAACCCTAAACACTGTGTACCGGGCTAGCAGAGAACCCTGTCCTTCTGGGGACTGGGGAATTGGGGGAGGGCATTCCGAAACCCTAGAGTCTAAACCCTACACCTTAAACTCAAGGCCTAGGCCGGCCACTTCTAGAGCCTTTCAGGCCTCAGGGCCTTTTGCCGGGCCTTCCTTTTCAAGGTCAGGAGGGCTGCCAAGGCTCTAGAAATCTTCCAAAAACTGCCAGACGGGTTTTTCCTTAGGGTGAAAACTTCTGACCGAGGGTTTAGGGTTTAAGGCGTAGGGTTTAGGGTTTTGGATTAGGGTGTAGGGTTTGCTGTGAGTTACGGTGCAGGCCATGATGATCAGGTGTCAAGGACTCTTCAAGTGCATGGAGGGCCATCTAACACAATCACCCACCTGACGCCGTGTGAGGCGGCCAAGCCACCCAAGCCTACTCGTTTTAGGGTTCAGACCTAGACTCGGTTAGGTCCATCTTGGTGAACAACACAAACTCATTTCATTTGGTGTTTTCGTTGTTGAAGGGATCTCAAACCTTCTTGCAGGCCCTCTGGAGGAACACTATAGAGCCTCGACAATAGTACCTATACCGCCCCCCCAACTTCCTGGAGCAGCCGTAAGATGCAGGTGGTGCAATATCTGAGAACATCCTGGAGGCCCTTAGGGTTTCGGGATTAGGGGTTAGGTAGGGTTTAGGGTTTAGGGTTCCAGAGTTTACGATCTAGGGTTTAGGGTTAGGGCTAAGGGTTTAGGGCTTAGTTTTAGGGTTTAGGATTAAGACTTTTTCAGGAACACGTACGGGTATCGGGTACACCCAAGTAAAGCTCATATGATACTCGTTTGAGACAAGGCGAGCGGGTCATCGGAGGTGCATGTACGCCTTCTATGAGGATACCCGGCTGGTTACTAGCCGCATGGAATAGAACATAAACATAATACGAGCACCACCAAGAATAGTAGTATTCGTTAAATTACAATAGCAGCTACGGTCTACAACAGTAATAAAAGTAACTCTCTTTGCTTTGTGGTCATCTCGTTCTCGTACATAGGTGTTAGGGGTTAGGTTCAGCATCTTAGGATTTAGCGTTTAGGTTTAGGGTTCAGGGTGTAGAGTGGAGGGTCCAAGGTTCAGGGTTTGCTTTCTTCCCAGGCTCGCGCGGAGCCCTTTCGTTACTTTGCAGTAGTCTTTGCTTTGCGATTTACTTGTGGCGTTTGAAGTTAGTTTGGGGGTAGGCAAAAGTAAGGCTTGGGAGTCTTTGAAGGTTTAGGATGGTTGCGGCTTAAGGGTCGAGGACAAGGGTTTTGATGCAAGAAGCTTGGGAACCTTCTGGCCATAGAAAACACACATATGGTTTGAGGTGTAGGGTTTTGGCGTATTAGAGTTTAAGGTTTGGGGTCAGGAGTGCCGGTTGTGAAATGCCAGACAGCGCGTCAGAGCATCTCTTGATGGCAGCTTCAAAGCAAAAGCTCCCGCGAAGACACAGGCCGAGCAGTGGAGGAGAGAATGAACTCCTTCGCGCCGCTGTTGAGGCCACGTCCGCATCAACTCAGTTTTCCGACATGCTGGTCCATACTTGTATTGTTGAAGCAAGACGACCTATTCGGAAAGCGCCGGCCATCGCCCACTCTGAGCCACTGTTGGGTAAACGTCATGTTTGCACGATAACCCAACCTCAACACGGAATATACAGATTTCAGTATCCCAATACCCTCGTTACGGCCCCAACTCGCCTAAACCTTAAACCCAAACCCTAAACACGAACCCCTATACACCCTAAACCCTGAACCATATATACATATATACATACACATGTATATACATATATACACCCATGTAACCCCTAAGCCCTAAATCCCGTCGCCCTTAAACCCAAAACCTTGGGCCCGTGGGCTTGGAGACTAGAAGCTCCCCGGTACGCTCTTGAATGGATTGTAGGGAAAATTGCCATTGAGGGGCTACATAGGGTTAAGGTTTCAGGGTTTTAGGGTTAGGGGTTTTAGGGTTTAGGGTTCAGGGTTCAGGGTTGTAGGGTTTAGGGTTTAGTGTTTTAGGGTCTAGGTTTAATGTTTTAGGGTTTAGGTTCAGGGGTATTTTAGGGTTTCATTGCTTGTCCATACTTGTTTTGAAGCAAGACGACCTATTCGGAAAGAGCCAGCCATCGCCCACTCTGAGCCACTGTTGGGTAAACATCATGTTTGCACGATAACCCAACCCCAACACAGAATACACAGATTTCAGTATCCCAATGCCCTCGTTACAGCCCCAACTCGCCTAAACCTTAAACCCAAACCCTAAACACGAACCCCTATACACCCTAAACCCTGAACCATATATACATACACATGTATATACATATATACACCCATGTAACCCCTAAGCCCTAAATCCCGTCGCCCTTAAACCCGAAACCCTAGCCGCCCCAACCACCCCTGGAGGTTTCCGAATACTTCCCCTTGGGGCCCGTGGGCTTGGAGACTAGAAGCTCCCCGGTACATTTCTGGATGGCTTGAGGGGAAACTGCATTGAGGGACTATATAGGGTTCAGGGTTTTAGGGCTAAGGGGTTTAGGGTTTAGGGTTTAGGGTCTAGGGTTCAGGGTTGTAAGGTTTAAAGCAAGAGTGGAAAAATCAAATGAAGCAACATGCAAGGTGAAATGGGAACGAAGATGCTACAGGGTTTATAGGGATGAGGGGGTTCGGGGGTTTATTGTGAGCAAGGTTTAGGGTTTCCGGGCTATTGGTATCCCCGGGCCTTAAGCCCTAAACCCTAAACCGCGTGGTTCAGGGTTCGGGGCTATTGCTTGTATGGTTTGGTTAATGCTCTCCAGCCTTCCTCTTCCTGCAGACAAGAAGATGCTGGCATTTAGAGTGTGTTAAGTTTAAAGGCTAGGGTTTGGGCTTAGGGTTTAGGATTTAAGGTTCAAAGCAGGGTTTAAGCGCTTTAGGGTTCGGAGCTCGGGGTTTAGGCTTGGGCCTTGGGGCTTAGGCTTCAAAGGTTAGTGCTTGGGGGTTAGGGCTAAGAATAGATATTCCCAATGTAGCACTATTGTTAGTGTGGGGTGTCTTGAATCTATGCAAAGTCGACTATTGAAATTTGTGCAGGGTTAACCCTAAACCCTAAACCCTAAACCTCACCAACATGGAAGCCAATTGCAGTGGCTAGCCCTAAACCCTAAAACCCCACGCCCTAAAGCCTGACCCCCAAACTCTCAGCCCGAGCTGGCGAGTGCTCTGCCACAAGGCTTTTATACCGCTCCCACAAGGAAATCCGTATGGGAGTCCTTATGGGGGGGTTGCTATGGAAACTTTGCACTTGAAAGGGCTTTTACAACAGGCATTGGAGTTTCTGACCCCTCATAAAAGTTGGCTGCCAGAAACGCTGAGGTTGTGATTCTACAAGGTACCTACCAAATTAATGCCGAAACCCTTGACTGTTCAAACCCCACTCAAATGCCTCAAATCCTAGTGGGTTCGAGGTTTAGCGTTGTGGGCTTCAGGGGTTACTTGCTTAAAGCCTAACTCCCCGACACTTGAATCCTGACCACCAAGCACCAAGCTCCGAACCCGAAATAGCTTGACGGTTGTTGGGGCAGGCCTAGAAACCAATGTCTGCAAGTTGGCCTACCCCAGAACAACTCGCGAGACGCAGAGGTTCTAAGTTCTACAGTGGGGTCCCTAAAAATCAGAAATTTTGGGTGATGAGCATGTATCTAGATGCCTTCTCAAGCCTGAACCTAAACCCGTGATTTAAACGCCCCTCGAACCTGAGCCCCCTAACCTAAACCCCAAACTTGAAATCCCAAATCCAAAGCATTAAACCCTAAAAATCCTAAGCCCTAAACGCTAAAGCCTAAATCCTAAAACCCTGAAGCTCAGAAAAGGCTTTCTACGTTTGCGCCTTGGACCAGCCCCCGGTCGCGAAGTCTTCGTCCTCAGGTCGGGTTGGGCCAAAGTGTTTAGGGTTAGGGTTTAGGGTTTAGAGACCAGGGGTTAGGGTTTATATGGGGTTTAGGGTTCGGGTCTTTGGGTTTTAGGGTTTAGGGTTTAGGGCCTAGACTTTGATTCCAGGAAGGGCCCACGCAAGTCACGTATCACGCCAGAGATGTTCTAGAGGACTCATCTTGGCGCAGCCCCAACCAATTTCCAGACAGTCCCAATGTTGTCCCTTTGTAGCTCTGGTGGATAAAGTATACTTCGATCCCCTGTTCCTCCATGTTTAGGCCCCTACGTCCTCCCATACTAACTTCTTGCACAAACCCAGCTTCCATTTCATGTTCCATGTTCTTTTCCATCTGATTCCCCGCGCCCAATAGAATAGAAACCTTAAACATAAGCACCATAGTGCCACAAAATCTTATTTGAATTGTGCAGAACATTACATTAACAGGGGATTTTGGTGAACCCAGACCCCAACATTAGGACCCTTATAACTATCATATGAGCAAAGCTGCATCCGATTTCTTGGGATGGAACCCTATACAAACCCAGTATGAATCTGCGAGGCCTTAACCCCTAAGACCCTCAAACCCTAAACCCCTAACCCTAATCCCGAAACCCTAAACCCCTAATGCCTAAACTCCTAAACCTTTTATTGGCAAAGCTCGCCAAGCGCAGCAGGCAAGCTGGCTTGGGCCCTCAACTTTTCCATCGCGCAAGCTGGTGGAAATCCTTAAGGCAAAGCGCTTTGGGGTTTAGGGCTTAGGGTTAAGGGTTTATTGTCTCGGGCTTGGGGTGCAGGGTTGCCATAGTAAGGCCTAAATAATTACTTACGAAAATTCTGGCCAGGCATAGGCTCATATAGGGGTTTCAAATACTTCGCAAGAATGTTGGAAAGGTCACCCTAAACCTTAACCCTTAAACACTGATACCATAAAGCCCTAAACCCTGTATTACCTGCCCTGTACCAAGGCGTTGGGGTCTTCAAGGTTGTGTGATCAGGGGTTTGAGGTGTAAGGTTTGGGATTTCAAGGTTTTGGGGCTTGCGGCTTAGGGTTCAGGGTTTCGGGAATAGAAGAGGGTGTACTTGAGGTTGTTTAGGACTTTGATGACTATTGGTTGTCTAGTTTGTATGAGGGGTCGAGGGGAGTGTGCACGATGGGCCTTCCCCGTGTTCAGGCCTTTCAGGGACTCAGTGTCATCACGTCTCTTGGGGTTTCGGGTCTGAGGGTTAAGCGTTGAGGGAGCTCCATTGTACCCCTACGCCCTATTCCCTGTATCTCTCTTTTGCCGAAGGAGCGTGGCTTCCTGGCCTCAAGCCACACTCCACATGGGGCTTTCTAGGGGTGATAGGTCTCCTGAGAGCCCCTACAGGGGAAATCTTGCACCATTCTAACCTGATACTCCAGGATTGGAAGTACCTACGTGATCCTAAGTGGTATGGCAAGGACTGGATTGTGTTGGGTATTCGGGTGCACCCCAAGTTAGAGAGGCTAGGTTGAGCTATGGGCCCAAACCTATGTCTTCAGTGCGAGCCCCTACTTGAGTTTGTAGGAGTCGAATTGATTTGGGTTCCCTCGGTTCCACCTCTTCCTCGGATGAGCTTCCGCTCACAAAGGAGCCCTTTGCACTCCAAGGCGATTCACGAGAGTGCTAGTTTTGTCAAAAGATGACATGGTTGTGTCCCTAGATTAAGAGTATCTTTTTGGCGGGTTCCTAGAATAAGGATTAGTTGTAGTAATTTGGGGTCTATAATGGGGTCCCCTATCTAGGGCAACTACCAAATCTACCCTTCGCTGTGGTCAGGGCGCGGATGTTTGATGGCTCAGACCAGGACAAGCCGCGTTCAGAACTCTGCTGATACAATCCTTCCTGCTAGTCTATAATACAGAATAGTTCCCAATAGAGAATTAGTATGGGAGATTTTGGCGTGCAAAGTGCTTGGGACGAACGAGGATGTACAGTTTAGGGTTCAGGGTCTAGGTTAGGTGGGCCCCCCCACCTTTTAATCGTGACTATAAGGGATAATGGTGATAACATTAGAGTCCCCAGAAAATTCCTATTAGACCACTATGACAGGGTGTGGGGGGTCCTCCTAAGGTTTCTGTAACCTAAACCCTAAACCCTCTGGGATCTAGAGTTCAGGGTTGAGGGTTGTTTTCGGCTTTGTGATTTTTGGATGTGGGGTTCAGGTTCAGAATTCGTGAGGAGCCCGCAGGAGGGAAGCGGGTTTAGGGCTTAGGGGAAATTTTCAGTCCAAGTCCGAAGAAGAAAAGGTTGAAGCTTCGAGTGACAGCATCTTGAAACAAACCTTTTGTAGCCTATTGAGGGGGGCCCTATGATTTCCTTATCCCTAACGGTCCAAGTACCCAAACAATGAGACCTCTTCCATTCAGTCGTCCCGACCTTGCAGAATATGTACGGAACTCTGAATGCGGAATCCCCGAGACCCTAAACCCCAAACCTCCTAAACCCTCAACCCGAAACCCAAAACCCGAAACCTTAAACCTTAATTGTGAAGCCCCTATCCCAAGGACCTAAACCACCAAGAATTCAATCAGGGAGCACTAGAGGCGCGCCGCGCCACAGGCGCCTCTCCGTTTCAAGGTTTGACAGATAGTTATATGCGGGTTTCGCAAAATGAGGAGAACCTTTTTGTGGTTACCTATAATAGGGTTGATCGTAATTTTGGGTCTATATCGGGGTTCCCCTATTTATGGAAACTTCCAAATGTACCCTTGAAATGCACCCAAAGAGGCTACAAGTCCATACTCGAAGGCCCAGGGGGCTCAGTAAGTAGGATGTAGATGGAGTTGTTAGTGGGGCCAACCCCAACTACAGGACTTCCATTAAGCCCGGCGGCTGTAGGCAGAGGTATACATTCCCCCTAGATAGTAGTTTGCATTTTCTTTTCCATTATCCCAATATAACCCCAATAGAGTCCAAATATATTATAAGAGTTTCCATATTGGTAACTGGTATATTGACCCCCAAAGCAATAAATTGCAACAGCAATGCTCCAACAAAACGATTTCAAGATGCTCCACCTCCAGAGGGCCCATTTCCCAAGTGCAAATAGTTGCTATCTGAAAATGCTCTAAAAAGCGAAAACGCAATGTTTTTTAGCGTTTACTTTTTCTTTCGCACAGTAATTTTACATCTTGTATCCTGTCTCTCAGAGAATCGCATATTTTAACATTTTTTGCATCTGCAAATACTGTAGCATTTTTCGTGTGCATTTTCAGTTTGCATTTGTTCGTTTTTTTTGCATTTTGAATGTTTCAAGACCCCAAATACCTGTGCCTTCCCCGCCGCTCATGAACTTACAATTCCATCTATAACTTGCTTACACACTCCCCTGTCGCTCTAAGTAGTAATTAGGGCCCCTAAACCCTAAACCCTAAACTCTAAACCCTAAACCCTAAACCGTGGGCCAGAGCAAGTCTGAGGGCAGCTACCATAACACGACTGCTGCACCTGCATAATACAGGGGCCTAAAGAAGTGCCAAATCATTTGAGCCATAGTCTAAACTCCTTAAAGGGCATTATATAGGGGATTATATAGGGAACTACTATAGGGGTTATTAAGGGGGGATACTAGGAGTTGAGACAGTGGTTCATTTGAAGGCTATTTGAGGCAGCCAGTAACCTGTTCTATAGTTGTACAAGGAACATGGGACCACGATGTTGATAATTATTTGGGCTTCTCTACATTAGTCTTTATGCTCTGTGAGCTCAAGATTCAGGTTCTCACGCCCACCGGGAGTTTCATGCACACAGGTTGCGAATGGGGTCTTGAAACGATCTGTGCACAGGACCTTGAGAAATGTCATATGGCCTACTGAAACATCCACTCCACCCTGCTTGCATGCTGAGGGGAGTTTAACTTGGTATGACTGAGTTTTGTCAAAGGCAGTAACTCCTCTAGCTGCTAGACTTCAAGAGGCTACCGCATTTATGAGCTATGTTGAAACTGCAGCTGGCACCACTTGTTATTTTCCCTTGATCCCTTGAGCTTTCAAATCCATCCACCACAACACACCTCGCCATAGGTAATACCATAAAGCAGTACAACCCTCAATCCTAAACCCTAAACCTTAAATCCCTAAATCCCTAAACCTACCAATCAAGTCGCCCCTTTCGTGAGGACTTGCGGCAAGTCTGGGGCGTGGCCCTGTTGCGCAAGATCCCCATTCCAGGGCCCTTGCGTTTTAGGGTTTTAGGGTGTAGGGTTTAAGGTTTAGCGTTTAGTGTTTAGGGTTCAGGGTTGAGTGTTTAGGGTTGTTTTCGGAGAGTCTTCGGGTATAAGTGGTTTAGGATGTAGGGATAAGCCACAAACCTGGAATAGTAGTTCCCATTCCATTTTCCCCATTTCCCATTTGAGTCTCCATTATGGGGTTATAGGGACTCCCCTATATGTCCCTTTACGAGTTGGGATTTTCCGGGGGTGCCAAAATAGGGAAGAACCTACAAGAATTGCTGGGTTCGCTTGTATGTAGTCCCGCTTTGAAGGAGCCCTACTTAGAGGATCTATCCTAGTCCTAGTCACGGCCCCTAGAAATCCACCCTAGTGAGGCTAAGTTTTGTAGGGCGTGGTCTTGTTTCCTGGTCTTGTTTCTGCAGATTGCGAAGGGGTTGAAGATTGATTCAAGTTCCATGCGGCAATCGGGTTGCATTCGTTCAGTGAACACAGGCCCTAAGGATCCAAGTGCCCAATAGTTGGGTACTCGAGCTATACGCCTGCACAATGTTGGCTTTCTGAGGCCCGTGCATGGTTGTGGCTGTGTGACAAACACGTTGGAACCATCCATTGCAAGTCTTTGCCAAATCCGATGTAGGAAAGCACTCAAGTTATAACCGGGTCATGAACCACTTCTCCTATAGTTATTGTTATAGGTAACAGTTGTGCTTCACGGCAGTAGCCAAAAGGTTATTCTACTGATTCACACCTGCAGTGTATTCTCACAGGTTCGAATCAGTTTGCAAGGCTGTGCGAAGGGAGCTTGCTGTTGCGCCTGAGCCCCCTTCGGCTCAAGGTTCTGGGGTTGGGGGTTTGGCAGCGTAGCGTTCGTAGCATGTCACACAAATTCAACTGCAGTGCATCAATAGACCGTGACTGGCATGTCGCGTGGCTGTCATATCACCGATGCACTTGTTTTCATGGCTGTTCAGGCGTTATAGAACCATATAAGGACCATTCGCACAACCTAAAACATAGATGCGGCTCACAAGACAGCTCGTCAACTAGCGTTTGTATCACGCCTTTTTGCCGGAATGATTCGCATTTGGCAGATGTCAGGGCAAGAGCTGCCTGCATTCAGCGCGGAGGAGATCTCGAATGTGCGGGATTTGAAAGTTTCACTTCGCAGTCTGTGCGGCTTCCCGATGTGCATGCAACAGTTGTTGCACAACGGCATCAACTTGCACAACTCCACCAAGCTGGATGCCCCCATGGACTTGCAATTAGTCCTCTTGCCGCTTGCCACCGAGGCAAGGCAAATTAAGGCTGCCGAAGAGCTTTCCGATGTTTGCAGCCGCGGCGACCCGGAGACTGCGCGGCTGTTGTTGGAACGTGGCGCAAACAAGAACGCCAAGGATCACGGAGGAAACACAGCCCTCATGTTTGCAGCTCAGAATGACCACGTGGAGATCGCACGGCTGCTTTTGCAGGCTGGTGCTGACAAGAACCTGCAGAATGGACTTGGCCAAACAGCTCTCATGCCGGCAGCTGAGGCTGGCCACGTGGAGATCGCACGGCTGCTTTCGGACGCTGGTGCTGACAACAACCTGCAGAATGAATTTGGCCAAACAGCTCTCATGCTGGCAGCTGAGGCTGGCCACGTGGAGATCGCACGGCTGCTTTTGGACGCTGGTGCTGACAAAGACCTGCATGGTCCGCATGGTGGAGGTTGCCGAACAGCCCTCATGTTTGCAGCTGAGAATGGCCGCGTGGAGATCGCACGGCTGCTGTTGGACGCTGGTGCTGACAAAGACCTGCATGGTCGAGGTTGCCGAACAGCCCTCATGTTTGCAGCTGAGAAAGGCCACGTGGAGATCGCGCGGCTGCTTTTGGACTCTGGTGCTGACAAGAACCTGCAGAATAGACTTGGCCAAACAGCTCTCATGCTGGCAGCTGAGGCTGGCCACGTGGAGATCGCACGGCTGCTTTCGGACGCTGGTGCTGACAACAACCTGCAGAATGCACTTGGCCAAACAGCTCTCATACTGGCAGCCCTGGCTGGCCACGTGGAGATCGCACGGCTGCTTTTGGACGCTGGTGCTGACAACAACCTGCAGAATGAATTTGGCCTAACAGCTGCACTGGTTGCAGCTTGGAATGGCCATGTGGACATCGCACGGCTGCTTTTGCACGCTGACGTGGCTGCTTTTGGACGCTGGTGCCGACAAAGAGCTGGAGAGTGGCTATGGCCAAACAGTCCGGTTGCAGCTGCGAATGGCCATGTGGAGATAAGCACGGCTTGTTTTGGACGCTGGTGGTGACAAAGACCTGCAGGATCAAGGTCGCCAAGCAGCCCTCATTATGCATGAAAGCCCTATACGATTCCAGTTTCCATATGTTTTTTCAATGTTCTTGTCAATTTGTCTATATTATTGGGGGTAACATATCCCTCAACGTTATGCAATTCCTATAACGATCCCCAGCAAGGTATTCTCAATTTTGGGAAACTCCCCTTCTCCGTCCCACTGCAGGTGTTGTAGCCTCAGTTTGCCTACTGCACTAAGATCTGCCGTAGAGGCACCTGTTTTCGTTGTGAGAGCTCGAAACGTAGCAGCGTCCAAGTACCAAGCCCTAAACTTGAGCCCCACGCCCTAGACCCTGAGCCCCAAACCCCAAGCCCCAGATCCTAAAAACCTTAGACCACAAACAAGGCCGAAACCCGAAACCCTGATTGCCCAATTCTGCCAAGGAGCGACCCCGCCGGAGGGATATACCGTGCTCGGGCACCCAGCATTGTTTAGGGCACAGGGTTTAGGGTTTAGGGATCAGGACTTGAAGTTGTCTCCTTAGGCCAGCAATTTTGGATTTGGGGTCCCAAGTGCCCAAATCAAGGGCTACATTCCATGCATGGAGGAGGACGCAAACCCAAGGGTACGAAACCCTAAACCCCAATCCTCACCTTAACCCTAAATCCTAAGTCCTAGACCACCCTAAGGATACAAATGAACACTTTCTGAATTGAATCGCAAGACTACCATGAGCCTGAGCTTTGCACAATAGATTTTCACCAAAATGATTTTGCAAGCCAATATTTGAGTACCCTCACCCGCCCACAAAAAATGAAAAACCAGGACCCTATGACCATCATGCGGTTTTTTAGGGTCCAGGATTAATTAAGGAACAGAGGGACTGTTGATAGATAAAATCCTGCATGGCTCTATATACACCCAAATCGTGCGAGTTATGTACTGTGAATCCTACACCCTGAAATCCTAGATCCTGTGCTCAACCTACAGCTTTACATCCCAAACCTAAGTTATCACACTAAACATAAACCCTAAAACCTAAACCCTGTACTTAGGGACATGGATGATCTTGTCCATCAACCGAAGATCTGGGGTTGCAGACTTCAATCATACGGTTGCCATAGTCAAAGCTCATTAAAGGGGATCGTATAGGCCATTATACAGTATACAGGGAGCATTATAGGGCTTATTGGGGGAGATACTCGGAGTTTTGTGGAAAAGCATGAGGATGGTACGTGGACGACCATACTTGAAGGCTCATGGGACTCAAATCACCTTCACTACTATATATGGAGTAACCCCAATACTGTGTAGATTTATAACCCCAGCTGTAAGTACATACTAAGTCCGTGATTCTCCAAGTAGTACACTCCCGAAAACTAACATGGAAACCCAAAAAGGGCCCTACAAAGACTACAGTCCTTTTAAAGGCTATATGGGTTTCCATGTTAGTTTGGGGCAGTGTAGTCTATTTTCTGGCTCCCTACGAAGCACCAGGTAGCCAAAGCATGCTCTATGAGTTCAGGGTATGCGTTTGGGCGACTCTGCAGTGCGTACCCTCCACGCTAGACCCCCAACGCCTGAACCCTCAAACCCCTAAAACCCCTAAACCCCTGAACCTAAACCGTAAACCCCTAAGCTCTGAACCCAAAACCCCCAAGCCCTAAACCCCAAACCTCAAGCCTGAAAACCAGCCAAATCCCGGAAACCAAGGTCAAATCCCTAAACCTAAACCTTAAGCCCTAAACCCCAAACCCTAAATCCCAAACCCCTAAACCCCAAGCCCTAAACCCTAAATCCTTCAGCCACTAAACCCCAAGCCCTAAAAACTAGGCCCTAAACGTCCGAAATCACGGAAACCAAGGTCCGAGTTACATGACTAACGACCAAACCCTCAATAGTAGCTTCCATTTTCTTTTCCATTATCCCTATATAGCCCCTAAATAACCCCTAAATAACGGGGGATAATATCCCCTGTATGGGAGTTTCCCAAAATGAGGGGTACTTTTTTGGGGTCCCCATAATACGGATTATAGTATATTGGGATCTATATTGGGGTCCCTTTATTTTGGGAAACTACCATATAGGCCCAATATAACAAACAAGGTCAGAGTTGCATGACACTTTGAGCGCTGCAGCTGGAGACGCCGGGTGTGACAAAGGCCGTGCCAGTAGGATGGTCGGGGTTAGGTCTTAGGGTTGGGACTTGGCGTTTTGGGGTGTAGGGATTGGGGATTTTTGGGCTTGGAGTTTAGTGATTAGGGTTTTGGGGTTTAGGGATTACGGGTTTGAGGCTTAGAGTTTAGGGATTAGGGTTTTTGGGTTTAGGGATTATGATTAGGAGTTTGGGGTTTAGGGTTATCCTACAGCCCACCCATCATACCTCTTGGTTTCCTCTTGAAGAAGGTTATCTCAGGAAAATTAGGGCTAGTAGAGGCGGATGGTGGTCGAGAGATCCCATAATAGAGGCTTCTCAAGAACCGAGCAGTCCTGCTACTTTTTGGATTCCAAGGGTCACGGATCAAGGACTCTCAGAGGCACTCCTCAGAAATGGGACACATTGCAAGCAAGTCCCACTTGATGAAATGGCAATGTGTTGGCCTACCACCGGAGCCGGAGAAGGTTTGCAAAATTGTTTCGTGATCGACACTGCGATGCTGGTTTTCCTCAATCTTAGTTTCGATGTGTTTCTCGCTGGCCCACACTGTGTGAGGATTACCCTAAAAGTCCAAGGACCCAAATAATAGGGTTTTAGAGCCCAACTACCATGACATAAATGGTGTTTGGGCACTAAAGCCCTATCATTTGGGTCCTTGGACCTTTAGGGTTTAGAACAAGTGACAAAGACCGTCAATACGGCTTTTCCATTGCGAGCGACCCCCAAGTCGCCGGACTGATCTTACAGTTCTTGTTGTAGACATAGAAATGGGTGTTGGTCAAAATATCCCCCTATGTCATCCTCAACACCTGCAATCCCTTTTCCCTGAAACCTCCCTTTTAATTAGAGAAATCTCCAGATCTTGCGACCAAGGTGTAGTGTGCAACGTTCTAAATGCTCTAAACCCTAAACCCTAAAACAGTGAACGCCCCGCTACGCATTTCGTGTCTGTCGAGAAGGCTTCCGTCATCAGCAGAGCTGCCCCTCAATTCTACTAGTGAACCATCTAGGGAATTATATAGGGTATAGGGTTTAGGATTTAGGGTCTAAACTCCTTAATGGGGGTTATATAGGGAATTATATAGGGGACTACTATAGGGGATCTTAAGCACTTGGAGTATATGGGTTGTTCTGGAAATTATGGGCCCTTTTGGTTGTAGATTGTATTACGGCACCTAATATTTAGGGGTTCCAAAAGGGGACCCTACTATTGGTGAACCTTAGAACCTGTGCCCACAGCCCTAGGTTCAAACAGGTTTCCATAATGTTTGAGGCTTGCCATTGGTCGTCAGGGAAAACCTACTGAAATGCGTAAAGATCCATAAGCATTCAAAAGCCCTACAAAACCCCTACAAAACCCCTACACCCCAAAACCCTTAAAGCCCTAAATTAAACCCCAAGCCTCTTAAACTCTTAAACCCCTAAACCATCAAAACCTCTAAACCCCTACACCCCTAAACCTTTACACCCCTGAATTGAACCCCCAAACCCTTAAACCCCTAAACCATCAAAACCCTCATTTTTAGCCCTCGCAGCTTTCGCACCTGGAGCATGGACGTCATCCTGCCGCGTTACCGGAGCTCTGGGCTTAGGAGTTTTGGGGGCTAAGGTGAGATTTAGGCGGTTTGGGGTTAGGTAGGGTTTAGGGGATTTAGGGTTTAGGGGATTTGGGGTTTAGGGTTCAGAGTTTGGGGGATTCAGGGGTTTTGGGGTTTTAGCATTTCAGGGATGTCTTGTGTGGAGTTATGTTGATTTAGTGTTTAGAGCTTACGGGATTTAGCCGTGCAGGTTTAATGGCTTTCGGGTTGAGGGTGTGGGGTAGGAGGTTGGTAGTGCTTTTTGTGTCCAAGTCTTGAGGCTTACGGTTTCCCGTCTGAGCTATGGTCTAAACTGCTCTGAGGGGATTATGTAGGGGATTATCGAGGGTAGCATTATGGGAGTTCTTAGGGGGGATACTAGGAGTTTAGACTATAGCTCATCCCTTAGGAGGATTTGGCATCTAGCGCCCAGGACAGGGGGGAGTTCGTGCTTTAGGGGGGTTTGGTGTTGATGGTTTCCAGGTTTCAAAAATACATGGGTGGTTGTCAAAATTATGGTCCCTTCTCTGGTACCCTAAATATTAGGTGCCGTATTATAAAAGGGATCCAAAAAGGGACCATAATTTTGACAACCGCCCACATGCAGTTTGGCTTTCTGTAGAAAGCGCTTGTGTTGTACAACCTTTCTTCCATCTTTCCGTGTTCTACTCCCTATTTAAGTATTTTGTGAAATGAACAAAATACTCAAGCTTGTTAAGCCTTCATTCCTGACCCAAGATGGTGGTTAAGGACCTGACACGGAGTAGTGAGGTCACAGCCCTATGTGGCAGCCTTATGTAGCATTTTGTAGCTCCCAACTTCAAAAGTTGCTCAATTTCCCTCCCAGTACTAGGTTCAGGAGTCGAGGTTCCTAAGCCCTAAACCCCAAACTAAGCCTTAAACCTTACACCCTAAACCAACCCCTAAACCTTTAGCCCTAAACCCTAGTTCGGAGTGTATGGCTGGTTCTGCAGCGGGGAACTGGAAGCATGCAAGATCAAGTTGCCTTCGTGCCAGTCTTTTCCTTGCTGTGAAGGTCAAGCTCGATACACCCTGAAACCCATAGATCCCCATAAGTAGACAGAATTATGGGGTATATGGGGATCTTGCTACATGTCCGTAGTGTATCTACTTAAGGGGAACTGCAGATTCGATGCCCAAAGCCTTAAACCCTCTTGAGGACACCAGCCAGCAACCCTTAAAGCCTAAACCCTTATTTGGGTAGTTCCCAAAATTAGCGGATACCTTTTTGCGGGTTCCCATAATAAGGATCATGGCATTTTGGGGTCTATATTGGGGTTTCCCTATTGAAGGAAACTACCATTTGCCTAAACCCTAAACCCTAATCCCACGAGAATTCTCAGGTTGCTGAGCATTGCCGTCCTGCTCGCGTGGGCTTCTGGGGGCCACGCGCCTAATTTGATGGCGGGGGCTTTGGTGGTGGGATTATTCAGGTTCGAGATATATGGTGTGCGGTTCAGAGTATGGCAGAGGAAGTAGAGAGGGTTTAGGGTTTAGGAGTTTCTGAAAACAAGCTATTCTAGCCGGTTCTTATGCATTCCGAACTGTCGTAATTTCTGCTTGAAGGAAATAGCATATTTTCTGTGCATCTTCAACAAGAATAGGCTTAGTAATACTAGTGATAATCACCGTAGCAGGAATGATAAGAACAGCATGGTTTTGAGGAAGGGCGAGATTTTTCTGTAATCGTAGTCGTTTTCTTGCAGGTTTTGGCGTTTTTATGGGATACAGTCACCATCCCGACTGTGGGTGTAGGTTTTAGGTTTTAGGTAGGGTTTCGGGCTTCGGGGGAGTCTCGTGTTATTGGCATTGAAAAGCCCGGACTCTATCTGCCATTGTGCTACCCCTTCGCGATTACAAACTAGACTCAAGCGCCGGGAGCAAATTGTGAAAGGCTCTTCTGTTCTGTAGCCCTAAACCCTAAACCCTAAACCCTAAACCCTAAACCCTAAATCCTAAACCCTGAACCCTAAACCCTAAACCCTAAACCCTAAGCCCTAAACCCTAAACCCTCATCTACTGTTTCAGGCGTCGGCTTCAGGAGTGAAATCGACACACTCTTGATACTAAGTACCCTGTAAGATGGGTGGTTGTCAAAATTATGGTCCCTTGTTGGGTCCCTATTATAATACGGCACCTAATATTTAGGGTAGCCAAAAAGGGACCATAATTTTGACAACCACCCAGATACAGGGTAGTGATTGTCACGCAGGACTTTCTGTATCCACTGTAAGTCCGTGCGGGAGCCCCGTCAGGGTCCCATACTGTTTAGGATCCACCTGAACCCCAAAAGTATGTAGAATAATGGTACTTTTGGGGTCCAGGTAATGCTTGGGTCTAGGGTTTAGAGTGCCGGGTTCGGGGTTTAACGCTGAAAGTATTGGATCTGATGCTTGTTTAGGTGTTAGGGTTCATAGTGTAGGGTTTGGGGTTTAGGGTTAAGGGTGTCCAGGACCAGTATCCACGCTTTAGTGGCCAGGGTCGCGTGTCCTTTTCCGAATTACATTCACATTGCTTAGGATCCAATGTCTGGGGTCCAAGGCTTAGTGGCTATGGAGGTTCATGGTAATTATAGCCCAGCTACAACTTCACTTGTAGCCCAGTTGTAAGCCCCCCTTTCTGACTGGGTTATAGATGCCCTGGACCTTTCTGACTGGGTTATCCCTAAACCCTAAACCCTAAACTCCAAGTAGGGGCTCAAGGTTCAATGTTGAGGTTCTTCTGAGTCCCAAGCTTCATGAAGCTCGGACGGCGCCTTTACTTGGATCTGATTTGAGAGTCAACGTTAAATGCCCCACGGTGTAGGGTTCCTTTCGGGATTTGGGGGCTTAGATTTAGGGCTGATAGATCTCCATATTTCAATACTGGCATGGCTTTAAACGGGATTTCTCAGAACAAGGTCTTTGCAATCTATAAGGCAGGACTGCATAATCCACACATCAGACTTCACCCTAAGCCCTAAACCCCAAGCCCTAAACCCTTAACCCCTCAACCCTAAACCCCTCAACCCTGAACCCTTAAACCCTAAACCCCTAAACCCCAAACCCCTAAGCCCTAGACCCTAAACCTTAAACGGTTGGCAACAACAAGGTAGAGTCGCCAGCGGCCAGTGGAAATGCCAAGACCCAACATTCTGAAAACTTGTTTAGGGTTTAGGGTTGTATCCTGATGTGAGCTATAGTCTAAGCTCCCCAAAGGGGGCTAATTTAGGGGGTTATAGGGGAGTATGTTAGGGGTTGCTAAGGGGGATACTGAGAGTTTAGATTATAGCTCATGTGGAAGCCTGAATAATTGTTCAATTAAGGAAATATGTTCACTTTACAACCTCAAATAGCCTATAGTGCGCTGCAGATCTGAATCCCATTCTCTTCTTTTCGGCACATACCGTACACCAATGCCCTTGACACTCGGACCCCACTAGAGTTCAATCCCAGAAAAGAGCCCGGACCCCTCAGCACACTTCGAAAACACCTGTCCGCCCATCCCCTAAGCCCCAAATCTCCTAAACCCTTTTCAGGGTTCAGGGTTCAGGTTTAGGGTTCAGGGTTTAGGGTTACGGAAACCCTAAACCCTATAGAGCCTAGGAGCCCTAGCTCCCCAAGCTGGCCCTACGGATCCAAGTCCCCAAATGACAGTGTGTTAGTCCCAGCTACTACAATCTGAATAGTCGTTGGTGACTGTTTAAGGTTTGGGGCTTAGGACTGGTGTAAGTACCTGAAACCATATTCGAGTACTCGGGCACTTCGGCTTGCAAATCCCTAAGCCCTAAACCCCTTGTAAGCTCTACATCTGGAAGCTTGCAAATGCATCAGGTGGCTGTGTCGTCTCAAGCATTCGGTGCTGGTCGGGCGCTCGTTAGCCTCGGGCAATGAGCTAATGCGCGCGGTTTAGGGTTTTTGGTCGCAACCCCGAACCACAAACCCAGAACCCAAAGCCCTGAACCCTAAGCGCCGAGGTGTGTGAGTTGTGATTGAGTCATAGCCGTGTTTGCAGTGGTTGTGCCACTCAGAGTTCCCGGGGGGCATTAGAATAGCCATTGGGGTTCAGGGCCAAGGAATTTCAGTTAAGTCACCATGGTTTACGTGTAGTGTACGTCTTATTGTAACTTGCCCTCAGCCCTAAACTCTAAACCCTAAACCTTAAATTCCTTGACAGCAGCCTAGTCCAGTGGTACGGAGAGGACTGCAGCTAAGGTTCTAGCCATGGTGCCCGTATATTGAGCCTGTAAGCATTTCCTGGGTCCATTTGAGCTATAGTCTAAGCTCCTTAAAATGGGTTATGTAGGGGATTTTTTAGGGGAAAATTGAATGGAAACTACTGCCCAACAGTTGCAGGGGAGCCTATCCAGTTTGTTTTAAAGACCCTATCATCCTCTTACAATGGGGTTCTCGGTTACCCCTACTTTGAGAAACGCTGATTTTCCCAACGCGACGCTTCCCCGACTAGACCGACAAAGTTTGAGCACTCCTTCATTGCTCCTTCAACTACAGCTCCTTTTAGAGCCACACCAGACTTTTCAAAATCCTCCCTACCGCAAACCTATCCCTCTATGGTTCGTAGCAGGTCCCAGGCTTCCCCAGACTCCGCTCCATGCCCATTAGGGTTTAGGATGGTTTAGGGTTTAGAGTCCCGCACTGGTTCTCCGGGAAATGAGCGAATGGAAGAGGACCTGGAAACTGCTATCTTACTGGGAACTACTATAGGGGCTACTATGAAGATCCCTTCGTGCTTTCCTTGCTAACCAGAGGCAAGTTTAATGGCTTGCTGTTAGTCCATGGACTTACAAAAAAGTTATACGATAAGAAGGAAGCCCTATCATTTACTATGTACCAATATGTGGTAACTTAAACCCTAAACCACACATTGTATACCCTAGACATACCCTGTCTAGACCCTATGTACCCATAGTATGGTAACTTAAGCTAAGTTCCTTAGCAGCAACCCAGTTTACAGAGGCTGTGCGGCTAAAGTGCCCTGCCGAGGAACATGAGGCGCAGGGGCAATGGTGAGATACAGTAGGGTTTAGTGCTGGGTGTTTAGGGTTTAGCGTTTAGGGTTTCGGGTGAATGATTAGGGTTGCAGCTTTCCTGAAATTTAGGGTTTAGGGTTTCGGGTTCAGGGTCTAGGGTCCTTTAGAGGGAGCAGTTCGTAAATATCGCCAAAATACTACTTTGAATTGTTCAACCCTATCAGTTGGGTACTCGGAACCCCTGAAGTCATACTCGTGGCAGAAGACATCCTTGACCACTCTACGCCCGGAAAAAAGGTGCTTCGGCTGCGGAAGGCATGCTGCAAAACCTGGTAGTTTTTGGAAAGCAGGGCGGGCTTGGACATAGGGATTTACTATGACCCACCCTAAACCCTAAACACTAAACAGGCATATAGTATGACCTTAAACATTGGATCCAACCCTGAGCCCTTTGTACGAATTAACAGGAGATGATACCGTTGACGCTAAAGTCTTGCATGACCTTACTGTACTAGAGATATCATAACTCCCAAGCTCTTCGGGCATTTGGAGTCATGCAAGATGTTTTGTATTCACCATAATTCCGACACCTGCAGATTCTGTAGGAATGATTTTGAGAAATTCCAGATGCCGCCCGTCCGAATTCCCAGGCCATGCTGTGCGTCCCGGACCCCAAGAATCCCACAACCTAAACCTAAAGCTACAGATTTAAGGGTTTGGGGGAACTTCCAAAGTATCCACGAGTTCCCCCCTGTGGTCATAGATTTTTTTTTTGGAGGGGGTCCTTTTTTGATTCTTCAGGGTTCTGGATTGACTATTGCCATGTAACAGCGTTGACAAGGAAACCTGCCTCAATGCTTCCTAAGCTCCAGACCCTAAGCCCTAAATGACTTATAGTCCAAACTCCTGGTATACCCCTTAATAACCCCTTTAGTAGGCCCCTACATAATCCCGTGTATAACTCCCTCTAAGGCGTCTAGGCTATGGACCCTGATGGGTAAAGTCCAACCCGGCAACCCTGTCAGGATCTTCTATACCTCGACAAGAATGCAGACGTGGGTGTCAGCTGGCGCCGCGCGGGGTTCCTGGGTGCAGCTATTGGGGTTTAGGGTTTAGAGTTTAATGTAGACCCCTGATTAACAACCCCCTCCTTTTAAGGGCCCTAACATTAGGATCCGTATTATAATCCGTAGTAAGGGGAGGGGGTTTATTTATCATGGGCCTGGGTTAGGGTTAAGAGTGCAGGGTTTAGGGTTCAGGGTTTTGGGTTAAGGGCACCTGAAGGGCTCCAGTGTCAAACGAATTGAAGAGAATGGCTTTGGTTTACAAAACCTATCAGCTGAATGGTGTCTGGCGCCTAGAGCTATTTAATATGTAAGTTATTGGACCCACAAGGCGTTAGCAACTGAGGATTCCCTAGCAGGAATATTGCGTATAGTACAGGCTATGTGCCAGTAGACCCCAAATGTTATGATCCTTGTTACGGCCCGATATGATATCGTACACGAGCTTTCGTGTTTCGCCTTTGGAGGCTCCGCATGCTATAAAAGGATTCTAAGCAGGAGTACGGGCACCCGCAAGAACGCAGTAAGAAGATGATAGGAACATGCTTACCGGGGTCCCTAGATTCCCACTACTTCCCGTCTATATTCCTGGAGTTATCTGTTTGGCGTCCCCATTAGAGTCCTTTTCTGCTAGTAGGACACGGTTCTAGAAGAGGGTTTATGGTCTCTGGGTTCCGGTTGGGGGTAGCGTCTCAGGAAAATTCAGGTGGGGTAGTAGCCACAAACCCTAAGCCCTAAACCGCGTGAAAGCGCTTGTAAACCTCCCAGCCTCCCCATACACCCCAAAATCAGGATCACCAACTTAGAATCCTTAAGACGGATGGTTGAGGGTTTTGGGCTTACGCTTTAGGGTTGCAATCCCCATTTAGCCCCAGGTTGCCAAGAGCATTCTTTTTTTAAACCTCTGTGAGAGGCAGTCTCCGCAAGTCCCATTAGTACAGACTGGAGCCGAAATAGTTGGCGGCTTAGGGTTTAGGGTTTAGGGTTCTAGGATACAGAGACCTAGGCGCGGCGGAGTGAAGATCCTTAGCAATTTTGGCTAGACACCTCACACAATCCCAGTCTCCATTTCATTTTCATCTCCATCTCTCAATCGTTGGGGATTGTATTTCTATATCATGCCAGTATAATTAATCGCCGTCTCCATTTGATTTTCCATGTTCTTCTCAATTTGATTCTCTAGTATCACCCTGATACGCAAAGATGAAGTGGAATGAACCTAAAAGAGCCCATCCTGATTAATACTGGTATTCTACTGGGGACATGTATTCTTCGTGCTCGGTGACAAGAAAGAGGTGCACCTGCAAGTTTTCGCGACAAATACCTCAAGCAGTCAGAACAGGAAACTTGCCAGCAGCATGCAGCATTGGCGAGCGTCGGAATAGCGTTCCGGCAACAGGGGAATAAGTCAGCGACAAGAAGATCAGAGTGCCGCAGCCTTTGCCTTCCTCGTCTTCCCCTCGCCCCGCCTTCCTGGGTCAGGGTTCGTTTTAACTATGCCGCGCTGAGCCAATTTTTTTGGCATTTTTAAGCATCACCGGGTAGGGGGTGTCGGGGGGAGAAAGCCTTAATCCCTACATACCACCATGGGCTATTAGACCCTAAAATTCCCTATTGGGACCCTATTAAGGGTAGATTAAGGTACCCTAAAGGTCTAATAGCCCGTAGTGGTAGTCCGAACCCTAGAGCCCGGGCCCTGAAATACGGTCCAGGCAGGCCATAGTCCCCAACCAAGATACCCTCAAATGGGCCATAGTCTAAACTCTTTAAAGGGGGTTATACAAGGTTTAGGGTCGAAACTCCTTAGAGGGGGTTACAAAGGGGATTATATAGCGGAGTATTATAGGAGTTATTCAAGGGGATACTAGGAGTTTAGATTATAGCTTAATTGGAGTTCCAGGGTCCCCGATAGTGCGCACACAGGCCTGAATAGAGGGTAGTTGGAGTGTCTAGGAAGACAGATTATTATTTACATCATCCTTTCAGGTTCAGGGTTTTTAGGTTTAAGGTTTAGGGCTTTGATCCTGAGCCTGGGGCCCTAAGCCTTCAGCATTGCATACCCTAAACCCTAAACCCTAAGCCGTAAGATTACTCCCAAAAACCTCAGCTGCATGAACGTCAGGTTCCTCGAGCGCTTTGCAGAGGCGGGGTGCTCCTGGAAATTTCAGCGTTCTGGGCGCATGATGTATGGGTGCGTCTCAAAATGTCTCTGTACTAAGGACCTCCCCGAAGATTGCCTTATGACCCTAAACCTGAAAACCCCCCTGATTGCCTTGTGATCCCCTAAGCCCTAGACCCTGTTTTTTTCTGGAGCCCTACTTTTGAGGAACAACCATATGTGGCAGTTGACGGGGTTTGGGATGGTGAGGAGTTTTGGCTTCAACTTTGGGTTTAGGGTTTAGGGACTAGGGTTTGGGTTTTAGGGTTTAGGGCTTAGATTTTGGGATTCTGAAGTTCGGTCTCAAGTTGTCCCAGCTCAGCATTCTAGTGTTCTCTTCTGGTGTTTGCTTGCGCTGGCGCTGGTGAGTGACGCTGTCCGAAGCAGCAAAGCCGATACTCGATGGGAGTTGGGCATTTGGCCTTTGGCATGGCCTGGATGAAACAAGCGTACTGTGCCTAGTACTGTGCCTGAATATGAATACTAATGTAAGTACTAATATCATTATTGTTAGCGTTGGCCGTCATGTTACTATGTAATTCGGGCTCCGATGGGCTCCCACGTACACTATTTTGGCCAGCAGACTATATGAATTGTATGTTTATAACCACTTGGAGCTGACCTCTCCCTAAACCCATAATCCTAGATCCTGAATTCTAAGCCCAAACCCTACTTGTGAGTCCTAAGCCGATTCCTGTTTGGACCTTTAAGGGAGATGAAGACCCTACCACCATGGGCTATTAGACCCTAAAATTCCCTATGGGGACCCTATTAAGGGTAGATTAAGGTACCCTAAAGGTCTAATAGCCTGTAGTGGTAAACCATAAACCCCATACTCTGGAGGCCCCTCGAGCCGGCTACAGCTGGGACATTGATGTTGATTTGCAGGCGCTGAAAGTTGATAAGAGGATCTTGAGAATCCGAGCCCCCAAGAGAAAGACCCTAAAAGAGTGGAGTAGGGTCCTTGATTTGGGGGGTTGGCATATAAAAAACTCTTAGGTGGAGTGTTGCCAAGCTTTCGATCCTTTTGAAGTACCTTACTTGGAGGCTCAGCAGGACTTAGTAAGTAGGTTAATAATGGGGATAATTGGGGTTATTGTATGGCTTATTGAGGTCAACTGAACCCTAAACCCTTAAACCCTAAACCCTCCCCCTGACCCTCCA
>CAJNIZ010031236.1:0-12331 GCA_905231905.1 Symbiodinium pilosum
GCTCACATACTTTTGGGGTTCAGGTATACCTTAAACCCCACTTGTTGGACTAGACAATCAGGTCCTCAAGAACCAAAGTAAGTCCCCAACCCTAAACTCCAAAGTTTAGGGTTTAGGGTTTAGGGTGTCCATGCTGTGGAGGACGGAAATGTGGTGCAATCAGCAACTCCCTTGCATACCAGTTGGATCTCCCATTATTCCTTGACCCCGAACCTTAAACCGCAACGTCTGAAGTGCAGGGTCAAGAGGTAGAGCCAAGGAATTACTTCAGGCAAATAATGTTCACATGAGCTATAGTCTAAACGCCATGAAGGGGAACACTACTATAGGGCCTATTATTAAGAGTGATACTAGGAGCCCAAGCTCCTAGTATCCGTCTTGATGACCTCTATACTACTCCCCTGTAGCACCCCTTTATAAAACCCTTGAAAGGAGTTTAGATATGGCTCATATAGTGTTCACATTGGGTCAGGCAAATGGCTGCTTCTGCTCAGTAGCCTTTAAACTCATGGGCAACATTGAATCCTACTTCCTTGAAAGCCTAGTGACTACTAAAAATGGGGTACTCTAGCCCAAAGTAGTAGGAAATTAGGGGAAAGTAGATTCTAGTTATGGGCTACTGGCTTTCTAGGTACAGGAAAAAAGCCACCTTCGGCCAGGATTGGGGTCAAGGGTCTTGAGCCTCCTTCCGTCCGAACTTAGATTGTGGTGACTTGGGATGTAGATGGCGCGAGTACCTAGAAAGCCAGTTACCCATGATTAAAGTCTATGTTCCCCCAATTTTCTACTACTACAAGGTTCCTGAAAATAATTTTCAGTTTCTGTTACCAACAATCCTAATAATTAGCTGAAATTATCAATTCTACTGGGGCTTCAAATCCCTTAGAGAGTACTTTGGGTTGAAGTAACCCGTAGTTAACAACATGTAGCAGCAACAGCGACCGGCACCAAAGCAATGAGCTACTTTGGCACAATTGGTTTAGGGTTTAGGGTTAATATTAGGGGTAATGGAAAAGACAATGGGAAGCTACTATAATAGGGTCTATATAAGGCTTATAGGGGGTTCTGTATTATAAGGGGTTTAGAAGGTTTTTAGGATTTAGTTGATCTTTGTCACTTTTGTTGCCATGCTTTGCCTGGGCAGGAGCTCAGCCCGAAAAAGGTTGGAACCCAAACCAAGACATGGGTGGTTGTCGAAATTATGGTCCCTCTTTGGGTACCCTAAATATTAGGTGCCGTATGATAATAGGGACCCAAAAAGGGACCATAATTTTGACAACCACCCACATCTGAGAGCCTCAAAATCGGTGATGGTGAGAGGCAGCGTTTTAGCAAGCTTTTTCTTATGCTACACCCTCCTTATTCCCCCCTCCCTAGAGACCCTAAACCCTAAACCGAGGCTTCAATCAACCTTTGTTTGGGGCGGGGTGTGGTAAGGGGGTGGACGGGGCGTGTAGTAAAGGATCCCACGTGTTCTTCAAGGGTTGCGTACTCGCAGACCTTCTGGGGAAAGGCTGTGTGATACATTCAGCAGCAGGAGCCATAGTCTAAACTCCTTACAGGGGGTTATATAGGGGATTATATAGGAAACTACTATAGAGCTAGGAGTTTAGACTGTAGCCCAATTGGGGCATTGCCAGTGTTTGGTTGAGTCCCATTGAGAAAAATCGGGGTCTGCGATCCATTAAACCCCTCCTTGGGACTTAACTTGGACCTCAGAGCCGTAGCCTTTTGGGAATTTAGGGTTTAGGGTTTAGGGTTTATACTCCTATTACTGTATCGGTACCTAGGGGTTAACCCTTGGTAGGGGTCCTAAGTGCCACGAGCCATAAACCTTAAGCCCTAATGCAGGACCTTGCAAATGTACAGTAGTCGCTGTTGCACGCGCTGCGGAGTTTCCCAAACCCTAACCCCCAACCACAACATGAAATCCCAAACCTCAAACCCAAAGCCTGACATCCGAAGGCCGACGCCCTAAACTAAACCTTGAGAAACTTAAACGGGAATAAGGGAATATAGGGGTATACTAGTGGGATTATACAAGGATGATGGAAAATAAAATGGAAACTATGTACTATGTAGAGTTTAGGGATTAGGGTAGACCCCAACCTTAATCGAGTACTCCGACCCCAGCTGAGGTTGTCCATCAGGGGCAACAGTCACTTGGTGCATATCGGCAGTTTGAAGGCTGTCAGGGATCTATTTGAGTCAGCCAGAAAAAAGACTGGAAAACAGAATGGAAACTGGATGTACACAGGGTCGCTTTACATGTAATGGGCAAGAACAGATCACCCCCGCCCAACAGGAGCTTGCCTGGGCGCTTTTACGCTACCCCTTTTGAGGGAGACGTCAACTGATCAAGGACTACTGAAGTCTTCATAAAATTCCGAACCCTAAACCCTCAAACCATCATAATGTAGTAGTTTCCATTGTCTTTTCCATTATCCCAAAATAACCCCAATGTACTAACCTGATACCCTAAACCCTACTTGGAGGGTCAGGGGGACGTTACTAAGTAGGTTAATAACCCCTAAGCCATATAACAGCCTCAATTATCCTCATTATTAACCTATTTACTAAGTCCCCATGACCCTCCAAGTAGACCCCCTAAATCCTAAACTCAAGGCAGATGATCACGGCGACACCTAACCAAATGGAAGCCTTACCGTAAGGATCCAAGGACCCAAATAGTAAGGTTTTAGGCCCCAAATACCATTAATACTATAGCATTTGACCTTAAACCCGAAACCCTAAACCCTAAAACCCTAGTATTTGGGCCCTAAAACCCTATTATTTGGGTCCTTGGACCCTCAAGGAAAGGGAATCCTGGTGGCTAAACCCTAAACCCTAACCCTCAGAATTCTTAAATTTGGCACCTGCGTGGACCCCCCTTAGTGATCCGTGTGCTGAGATCGACCTGTTGCACCCGACTCCATCTCAGAGATCAGCCTAGTTCAGGAGGTTGAGGGTTCAGGGTTTGGGTTAGGGCTGGTTGGGGGCAGTGTAGGATTTTTGGGTCGTCATTTTTTCTAAAACAAAAGCGGGTTTACAAATGGTTTCGGGGTTTCCTGCTTAGAGTCGTATCCAAAGCGGTCAAGAGGGGGAGGGGCACTTGGCTTCGGCTATTCCTTTTTATCATGAGTTTCCCTACTACCCTCCTTTCATGCTACTCCCCTAGGTTTCCCGGTGAATTAAGGTTACTTGCCCATGAATTGATCGGGCTTGGATTTCGTGCCTGCCATAAGCCAACTTTGCTAAGGCGGTTGGAACCTTCAACTTGTGTTTAGGGGTTTAGGGAGTTTAGGGGTTTAGGGGGTTTAGGGGCTTCCGATGACCACTTACCAAAACTGTTCCAAAGCACACTCATGCTGTTTCCTTGAACGTGGTGGTTGAGGAAATATGGAGAATCCCTGCATAATCCGTATATAATCTTCCCTAGTAACAACAGTAAGTCAAGGAAACTAGGAGTGCCGCCAGCAGCAGAGCTTACTACCTGATGCCAGACCTGGCATTCCTTGGATACTGAGCCCACCCAGTAACAATTGGATACCATTTATTAAGATGTATAGGCTAAACTCCTTAAAGCGGGTTATAATTTCAGGGGGTTATATGGCGCAGTATTTTAGGGGTTATGAAGGGGGATACTAGGAGTTCAGACAATGGCTCTTATAGTGCAGTGCAGTTATACAGAACCCTTAATATTACCACTAGCCCCCAGAAACTTATCATCAACATTCTATTTAGGCCCAAGAGCCCAGTACTCTTGCCCCAGTGGATCTCCGCAGGCGCTTCTAGGGCCCGGGGCCGTTTGGGTTGTGGGTTTGGGGTGCACTGGGCACTAAACCTTGCACCTGAACTGAAGCTTCCTTCGACCTAGCAAATACCTGGGCTTACGGCTTACAACCCTACTTCGGATCGGGGACCCAAACAAGTCCAGTTTGGGGGGGCTATAAGTAGGAGTATAAGACAAGGTAAAACTCGTCGCTGAGAGAAATTAATGTTCTGGTATACCCAAGCCATGAAGCCCTAAGCCACCCTAAGCCCTAAGCAGTTGCTAAGTCAGATGAAGTTTCAAGTAACTCTTAGAACGTTAATTCCTATACGCTAAATACTTACACTCCCCCAAACTAACATGGAAACCCATATAGCCCCTTTTTAAAAGGGGCTGTCGTCTTTATAGGCCTTTTTGGGTTTCCATGTTAATTTCTGGGAGGGTAAGAGCCTAGGACCTGAGCCTAAAAGCACCCACATGGTTGAGCTTTGGCTGGAGGAGCTGGTGGGGACCCTCCAAACTCTGGAACTACAAGGTTCCGGAAAATAATTTTAATTTCTGTTACCNNGCTGAAATTCTAATTTCTACTGGGGCTCCAAATCCCTTAGAGGGAAAGGAGGGACGAATCTCTGCTGCCCTTGATGCAGCCTGGCTTGCCAGCCTTTTGGCAGCTGAACAAAGGAAGCTGCGGCCCAAAGAAGAGGAAAAGACACATCAGGGAAACAAGCTCAAGCAAGTGCTCCATGCTCAAGGGAGATGAAGATGAGGATGAGTCTTCCTCGCGGCTGCGATGCTTACTTATGGCTGGGAAGGCAGGAGTGAATAAGAAACAAGGGGGTGTTCATCCCTATAGAATGCCCATATAATCTGTTTCCATATTCCCTACTACAAACCCTAAGCCGTACATATGTTCCCATATTCCCCAGTAGCCACTAGTAAGATAAGCTTGTGATGGGCCCGCCTGGCAGAGTGCCCTGATGAAAGGCTTGGCGAACACTCTTAGACCATAGGCATATCGAAGATATGGGGGTTTCCCAAAACTTGGGGGTCCCTTCAAAGGGGATATAGGGGCTCAATAGGCTTTAGGGCGTTAGGGTTTCCCAAATTCAGGGGTATCTTATTGGGTTCCCCCTATTTTAGGGAGACTACTATAGGCTCACTTGCAACTAAACCCTGAACCCTAAACCCCATTTGTTGGAGCCCATCATGCCGCAAGGTATTATAATTCTCAGCATATGAGCTAAGGATTAAAAGGTAGGTTGGGGGGGGACCTAAAAGGGGATGTATAGGGGGTTTAGGGTTTTTGGTGGCCTTTTAGGAACATACTTTAACTTCAGTCCACTCCCCCCCCCCTCCACCCCCCTCCCCCCCAAAAAAAAACAACACACGCACACACACACACACACACACACACGCAAGATTTTTTGAACTCTCGAAAGCCTGAGCCCCAAACCTGCTTGAATCTAGGTCCTACGCCCTCAGCCCGAAGCCCCCGAAAGCCCGAACCCCAAACCGCCCCGTATATAGCCCTACAATAGCCCCTATAGACACCCCATATAGCGCTTTAGAGCCCTAAATCCTAAACCCTGAA
Organism: Symbiodinium pilosum; assembly: GCA_905231905.1. Taxonomy (NCBI): domain Eukaryota; class Dinophyceae; order Suessiales; family Symbiodiniaceae; genus Symbiodinium; species Symbiodinium pilosum. The sequence continues at coordinate 5,364 of CAJNIZ010031236.1, forward strand.
CCCGAAACGCAAGACTCTAAACCCTAAATCCTAAACCGTGAAGATCCAAAGCCCGGACCGCCTAGGACTTTCGTACGGACAGAGGTGGACCATGCTTCTGGTCAAGCGGGGCGCTCATCAAGAGTTTCAATTTAAGGCTAGGGTTTATATAGGGACTTTTTTCGTTTTGACTGTTGAAGACGTAGGGTTTGGGGTTTGGCGCCGTAGCGTTTGACACTTTAGGGTTTGGGATTTACGGCTTTGGGTCTACCAGGACACCCCACCAACTACACTAGTTATAGCTAGGCCGTTTTTGTGGGTATTTGGGCTTGCTGGAGGGTACTTGAGGGTCTACGTAGGAACAAGTGTTGACGGAGTCAGGGTTTGGGCTTAAAGATTGTGGGGGTTTGGAGAAAATCCAGGTTAGGGATGCCGGAGCAGGCACAAAGCGTTTGGCGTATTCCTGCAGCGTCTGAAAGGAGCAAGAGCGTGGTACGCAGATGTTGTGGGGTTTGTAGGGTTTCATGAACTTTGATCGGCTTCGGTGTGCAGCATGGCATCATTCAGAGAGTCAGACGGTGTAGGGTCCCCGCTTTGGTATGATGCGCTCATGAATGCCCGTCGGAGTGCCAAAATACCCCTATGCCTATACTTGTTTCAGAGGAAAAGGATTAGCTTTTTTTCCCCCCAAAGCCCTGCCCTAAACCCTCAACCCTAAAACCTGAACACCAAACCCCCCTCCTCCCAAATGTCAACCTCCAGGTGACATTTGCCGAAAAGCGCTGCGTGGGGGGCTCACGCAGGGACTTTGCACGCTGTTGGGTTTCTGGTTGTTCACAGAGGGTTTGGGGTTTCGCAAGTTGTAGGGTTTGGGTTTTAGGGTTTAGGTCTTCACGGTTGGGATTTCGGCTTAGCGTTCAAGCATGACAAAGGAGAATCAAATGGAATGTCAGAGAATATAGCATGGAAGCTGGCTTTGTATGGAGTGATAGGGATTGAATGTAGAGCCGTAGGGCTGATTGGTTAGGCTGGCTTTGTGAGGGCATGTTATACTGTAATCCCAGAAGGCTTAGAAGGGAATAAACCTATGGGAGTTTCTCAACCTAAACCCTCAACCTAAGCCCTATAAACACTAAACCCTCATCCCTAAACCCTGGACCCTAAACCCTAAACTCCTAATCCCTAAACCCTGCGGCTCCTAGGATCTCATGAGGATCCCTCTGTGTCCTAAGCCTCCCTAGCGGGGGTACAGCCCATTGAGAGACTGCCGTATGAGCCATAGTCTAAACTCCAGAAACTAGGAGTTTAGACTATGGCTCATATATGGTTGAGGGCTCGTTTTTTTCGGAAGGGTTTAGGGTTTGGGGCTTACGAATTTTACGGTTTAGGGATTAAAGGCTGATATTCCCAAAGCTAGGTGGCTCTCTGGGATAATTTGTACCTTCCCTTGTTGCTGTACAAGGGAACCTGTTCACAATTATTTCTTGTGGCGATTGACGTGCCACCCAGAAAAGGAATTTGGGGTTTGTTGAAGATTTTCGATGTCAGGCCTTTGGAGAGCAAACATGGAATTTGACAAGCCCTGAACCCTAAACCCTGAGCCCCAAACCCTGAGGGCCCCAAAAAGGACGACATGGGGGACCCCGTAAGCCTCGCGGAGAGCTTGTTGGGTTTAGGGCTTAAGGTTCAAGTAGGGTTTTGGATACTGCCCCCGCTCATTCACCTTGCTGGGTCTTTGCAGGGAATATAGTATAGGAATATACGGACATATAATACAGGGTCTATACAGGCATTCTATTCCCTTATTTCCTTTTGAAGAACCAGCACGTTAACAGCTGGAGAGTATGTATGATATGATTATATAGAGCCCTGAATGTGCCCCCTATTATAGACTAATGGGTGTGGCAGGACCCTAGGTGTGTTGATGTTCTTTGTGGTGTAGGGTCCTTTTTCGTGGATCATCCCGTTAGAATCCCCAACAAAAAGTGGAGGGTTTAGGGGATAGGGTTTCCGATCTACCCCCTATGTTATCCATGGATGCCCTACGTAGGGTAGCTCTAAACCCTAAACCCTAAACCCTAAACTGTATTTTGAGGCTGTAGGGCCGAACCTGAAGAATCACGAGATCATCGGCCGCTGCCTGGGACGGGGTTCTGGGTACTGTTATAGGGGTCAGGGTTTAGGGTTTAAGGTTTAGGGTTTAGGGTCACATGGGAATTATGTACTGAACATGGAAGCTACGATTAGGGTTTATAGGGTCAGGGTCTAGGGGCCTAGAAAGTTACCAAGAATGGAGACCCAAATGGAAACGAAAATGACACAAATGGCAACCAGCTGGATTTCGGGCTTTTAGGGCTTACTGAAGAAGTTAAGCAATTACCAAATCCTAAACTCTAAAACCTAAATTACCCATATCATGGTAAAAGACTGCTTGTGTCATCCCACTATGGCAAAGCGTACTTAAATGGATGGCCTCAGGATGAGATTTCTAGGGTTTGGGATTTACGGGTTTAGGATTTAGGGTTTAGGGTTTGGGGTTTAGGGTTTAGGGCCTAGGATTTAGGATTTAGGGTTTAGTGTTCTTATTTAGGCTTTGGCAACATGTTTTGAGAGGAGTCATCGCAATATGTAATTATATGTTGGTCCTTTTTATAGGGGTTATAAGATGTTATGCGGGATACGTTTTCTTGATATCACGTTTAGGGTTGAGGGATCAGGGTTGGGAGGTTGTTCAAAGAAGGGAGTGCGAAGATGTTCTGGGGAGAGACGCTCAGGTTTTCGGTTTTGCCCTCAATTCGTATTTGGTAGCTTCCCAAAATAGGGGGACCCCAATATATAACCCCAAAATACTAGAGTATTTTGGGAAACCTCCATTTTAATTTGGGAGGCAAGGCCAGAAGTCCCCGCGCACAGTAAGATCACATGCTCCTAAACCCTTAACACAAAACCCATAGCCATAGCCAATAACCCTGAACCCCTAAACCCTTAACCCCTGAACCCTCAACCTCGTTATGGTCTCTTACAGAGAAAACACTTAGTAGCTGGGTAGGTACACTTTACACTTTTAACTTCTTATATTCCCATTGGTATACAAAGTGTACACTTTTTAGGGGACAGGGAACTCAGCAACTAGGAACATTCTTAAATCAGTGTAGCGTTGGCCCGGCTGCCAAGGTCAGGGCTCCAATTCTGACACCCGCGGTTTAGGCTTCAGGGTTTAGGGCTCCAATCCAACACCCAAACGCCATATTTCCCAAACCTAAACACTAAAGCCGAATACCCGAGGTCATTGGAGGCGCGGCAGAGCGATGCTCTCAGTCCGACTCAGTGAGGAGTGCTGTGAGCGCTGGGCAACTTGACTGCTTTGGTTTTAGGGTTTAGGGTTTAGGGTTCAGGGTTCAGGATTTAGGGTTTGGGGTTTAGGGTTCAGGGTTCAGGATTTAGGGTTTAGGATTTAGGGTTGTGGGTTCAGGATTTAGGATTTAGAGTTTAGGGTTTAGGGTTCAGGGTTCAGGGCTTAGGGTTTAGGGTCCAAGGTTTGGGGGTTTGGGGCGTCGGGTTACAAGGTTTAGGTAGGGTTTAGAGTTCAGGGTTTAGGGTTTAGCTTGATAGGCGCGAGAATAGGGTAATATACTATATGCCCTTAAGAACCCAATTGTCACTTATTGTAATTCTAGGCAAGTAGGTTACATACTCCCATAGTAAACCCACAATCAACAAAGTAGGGAATGAGGGTTTAAGGATTGGGGAGGATTAGGGGAGTCCCCCCCCAAAAAAGGCCAAGCTTTTGTGTTTGTGGCATCTTATCATTAGGGTTGGTGTAGGCACCCCTTTACGCAGCTCCCCAACACCCCAAACCCCATATTAGTAGAGACCATTGGGGCTCACGTATAGGCTATTCGGGGGCTCATGGGGTCTATTACAGGGTTTGGGTTTGGGGGGCTCTTTAGGCGGGGGTGGCATACCAACCCCGTGATAATCCTGTGCTCGTCAAGTCCTGGAAACTACAGTATTTTAGGACCCTTGGTGGTTGACAGATTTCCTCCATCGAGAGTATGAACTGGATTTGAGTTTTGGGTTTTTTGCGGAAGGACTTTGGATGTATATAGACGAGAAGAAACTGGTACATAAGGGTTATGTTGGAAGCATTTCAAAATTCAAGCTCCAGTGGTTCAATGTCTGGTGCTGAAGGACTTGTGCTGGTTGTTGAAGATTCCGGGTGTTTACAAGGAACTTCAGGGTGCTCAAAACCCTAAACCCTAAGCCCTAAACCGACTGAGGGTGGGGGATGAGAACTTTAGGGCCCTAATTACAACAGAAAAGGCCCAAGCCAGCATAGAACCACAATAAAGTCCTTAAAGGGGGTTAGATGGGGGAATGTCAGGAGTTGAGACTATATATAGTTCAAGCTGGGAGTCTGCGCATAATTCTAAGCAGACTTGCAGGACTTGGAATTTGCATCATGAGTATGAGGCGTTTTCGTTTGTATACAGCAACTGCGTGCGTGCTGAGGAAGGTCGTTTCCTGTGCCACTTCTACGACAAAGGCATCTGCAGGTTTCAGAAGCAAGTCGTGCCGCTTTGGTAAGCATGCGTCTTCAAAGGCTGTCATGCTGAGCGTTCTTACAATGAGTGCAAGCATTGACTAGCGGTGAGGCGGATGCTACTGCGGTGCGCGCGTGAGTCCTTGTGCTTGTCTTTCAAGCATGTCACAGTGAGGTCTTTGATCCGGCCCGCTACCTCCCGTGTGCCGTCGCCTGAAGACCTTAAGGGTCCAAGGATCCAAATAACAGAATTTTAGGGCCTACATACTACAATATTCACGGTATTTGTGCCCAAAAAGCCCTATTATTTGGGTCCTTGGACCCTTAGGGCTAGGGTATCCCTAACATGAATTAAGGTATATTCCCTCATCAAAGGATGTTGGACTTCCTGGGAAGTTCTCAGGTGCTGCGAAGCATTTTGGAGATTCGATTCGCACGTGAAGTAGACTATGCCTTGCTCCTGCCAGTGCTGACCCAGGATTTAAGAAACTAAACTTAGGGTTCAGCGTTTAGGATTTAGGGTTTAGGGTTTAGTTTTTAGGGTCCCCCTTAAGTAGATAGAATATGGCGTACATGGGGATCTTATTATGATATACCCAAAGCCATATTCTATGTACTGAAGGGGGACTATACCCCAAAACCGTAAAACCCTGAACCCGAAACCCTAAACCCTGAACTCTAAACCCTAAGCTCATCGTGCTGCAAGTGGCCTTTCAGTAACCCACCCTTTGAGTAGTTTTTGGAGAAGGTGGCCCTTTAGGGACCCTAAACTCTAAATTAGGGAAAGATAGGGAAAGAGACCTGCCGCAAAAGTAGCTAAAGCGATGATGCCAAATCTATACGAGAACCACGAGAGCTATTATGCTACCTAATCCCACATAGCCTATAACAGCAGCCAAGAGCCATCATGCTACATACTGGCCTAGAACCTAAAAAGGAACCAACATCGCGCTTACGCCACATACATTAGTTTTTTTTATTTATAGGGGTTCAGTTTAGGGTTAGAGTTTAGGGGCTTAGGGTTTAGGGGTTTAGGGTTTAGGGTTTAGGGGTTTAGAGGTTTAGGGGTTTTGGCTTGTGTGCCAAAGGCTGAGCTCGATGGCGCTGGAGGCAGAGGCCCGGCCCGGCAGGTGTAGGGTTTTAGGGGTTCAGGGTCTAGGGTTTCAGGTTTGGGGTTTAGGGTTCAGAGTTCAGGGTTCAGAGTTTAGGGTTCGGGGGTTAAGGTTTAAGGTTTGGGGTTTGGGGGTTTGGGTTTGAGATGTGAGGTTCAGAGGTCAGGGCCCTAAGTTTACACGCCCCCAAACGAGTATGGAGGGAGGCCCAACAAAAACCTGCAAAGGACTTCTGCGCTTTGAAGGGGGCTCGTAATTAGGAGCCCGATTTAATCAGAACCTTAAACCCTAAATCCTAAACCCTAATCCCCAAACCCTGATTTGATCAGATTAGGGTTGTGGGGCTGGGTACGTTACACTTAGGGTTTAGGGGGCCTTAGGGTTTAGGGGCTTCGGGGTTTAGGGATTAGGGTTTAAATGAGGAAGGCGGGAATGTTGATAATTGTTCAGGTTCCCACGTCAACCCTAGTGTATGTCTTGAAGTTGAGAGCCACGCGGTTAAGGGTTTAGGGCTTAGGGTGTAGGATTGAGGGCTGAGGGCTTAGGGTCAGGATGTCTTGTAGTTGGATAGCCCATGTGAGGCATCCCAAGGGTAGCAGCATTAGTGAACATACGAAGAGGCTGTTTTCCGCAAGTTTCACTAGCTGCAGGTATATACCCTAAATCCAGTTTTCGGGTTTCACCCTTAACCCTTTGACCTTAAACTCCGTATTTCTAGCCCTTTAAACGCCTGAACGTAGAACATGGCCTGTAACCCAAAACCTAACTGCAAACTTCTACCCCAAAACCTTTTGCACCTTATAGTCCCCCTTAGGTAGATAGAACATGGCTTTTGGTATATGAAAATAAAATCCCCATATACCCCACCCTACACCCTAAACCCTAAACCCTATATTCTACTTACTTAAGGAGGGCTATGGACTCCAAGCCCAGTGGGATGCCTTTTCTCTCCAGTGCTTATCAAAGAAGGGTGGAAATCAACCATACCTGAACCCCAAACATATCTAGAATACTTGCCTTTTGGGCAGTTTTAGGAGTTTTGGGCTGTTATTTTGCTTACTTCTGGAGCCCAGGTAGGTACGAATATGAGGGAGCATATAGGGACAACTAGGAGGTTCCCTTTCTTTACACCCTACAAAGCCCTACACCCTAATCAGTGCATCCTACGATATTTCCCAAACAGTGAAGTCCCCCCCTTACATGCCCCAAATCTCATCATCCCTGTTATAGTGAGCCCCGACCCCTCATTTTTTTGGAAACCACCACACGTCGGCCTTGAACCCTGAACCCTAAACCTTAAACCCTAAACCCCTAAACCCTAAACGCCTCAACCC